>PVIU01002625.1:75202-163990 GCA_004026605.1 Ondatra zibethicus
AAAAAAAAAAAAGGCTGGAAACGGAAAACCTCTGAACTATGCACCCTCACAAGTAACAGAATCTTCCAGTGGTGATGGTGCAGCAGTTAATATAGCAAGGAGTTATCACAGGCAACCTTCTTAACCCTACCTCCCTACATCCCTTTTTTTGTTTTTTCGAGACAGGGTTTCTCTGTAGCTTTGTAGCCTGTCCTGGAACTAGCTCTTGTAGACCAGGCTGGCCTCGAACTCACAAAGATCCGCCTGCCTCTGCCTTAAAGGCGTGATCCACCACCGCCTGGCTGAGCTCAACCTTCTTAACCTGCCTTCACTACATCCCCTACGGTGCTTGACCTACCTAGCCCTTGGCCGGATAAAAACAAAGTAGATGAATGAAAAAAAGAAGAAGAAATTAAAAGGAAAGGACAGAACGTGGCTGCTTGTAGGAGAGGATCGTCAGAAGCAGGGATATCTGGGAGAGTCCAGAGTGGGCATAACCAGACTAAGCTAGGTCGTGTGGGAGAGAGGGAGCCAGGGGCAGCAGCCAGGAGACCGAACGTACAAGAAGGGGAGCCCAAAGGTACAAAATGTCTGAATTATATAGGAAAGAGCCTCTAGGGGAAGGGCAACCCAGAGCCCCTGGGATGGAGAGTTCAGGGTAGAGGGCGGGATTATATTGCGATCCCTTCCCCCCCCCCCAAGTAACTGGTAGGAACAGAGGGATGCTGGGAGAACCTGGCAGCCAGGTCTGCTTTGATATGTTAAATAGGCACCTCAGCTGGTCGTCCTTGGTTTGAAATTTAACTGTAGACACATTTGATTTGGTCTCTAGTGCTTTATTTTGATGCTTGTTTTATTCCTAAATTTGGTGCTAATACTTTAAAAAATATTTACATAGAAAGCTAAATCTCTGGCTTCTGTTGAAAATTGGGAGCCCTGGTGTTATACGCCACATTCTGCAAAGAACTTTGTTAATAATTAGGTAATCGGTGTCACGGGCAGCAACTTCCGACTCACCTGACAGACTTGTCTTTGTGGCTCCTCACGCCTGCAGTTTTGGTCTGAATCCAGACAGTGTGATTTGTGCGCTCAGGGGTTCATTTCACAGGCTCCCAGACTTGGGAAGGCAGAAACCAGCAAGGTTCACCCCTTTGCTTTAAGGAGGTGGAAACCTACGATGGATGAGTGTCAGTACCCAAACCCAAAGCATCGGCTCTCTTTCTCAAACCACTGTTCGATGCTGCCATGTGTAGTCTATATTTTACTTTCCAAAACATTGAGCAGATCTCAAGAATTGGGGCTGGAGAGATGGCTCAGTGGTTAAGAGCACTGGCTGCTCTTCCAGAGGTCCTGAGTTCAATTCCCAGCAACCACATGGTGGCTCACAACCATCCATAGTGAGATCTGGCGTCCTCTTCTGGCGTGCAGGCATACATGGAGGCAGAATGTTATATACATAATAAAAATATAAATAAATCTTTAAAAAAAGAGAAAAAGAAAAAGAATCATAGAGTCTTCAGTAATCATATGTTAGATAGAAAAACCACCTCTTCGTGCAGTGGGATGAGAACAGTCAAAATGACGTATTGAGAAGCCTCTTTGGGTACCAACATAGAAGCTTTTCTTGTATTTTTCCTAACCTCAATAATTTCATATTAAGCTGGTATGGTGGTACATGCCTGTAAATTCAGCACTCAGGAGGCTGAAGTAGAAGGCTGGTTAGATCCTGTCCCTTGTCTCCAAAACAAAGCATCCCCTCCCCACCACAGGGTTTTTCTGTGCCACCCTGGCTGTCCTGAAACTCACTCTGCAGACCTGTCTGGATTTGCCTAGTCTCTGCCTCCAGAAGCGGGGGGTTAAAGGTGTGTGCCACCGCCACCACCCCTGGCTTTTCCATTCATTTTATTTTTTCCCCATTCATTTTAATAATAAGACTTTATGTGGTGAAAAATTCTGAACTTAGTGAAACCGCCAGTTTGCCCGATCGTGTCAATCCACTTCCATTTGCCAGATACTTCGTTCCCTGCCTCCCCTAAGATTCAGATTGCCCATGTGCCCCTGTGCTGGCTAATGATGCATAAGGGTAAATCTTCTAGGGGTTCAAGACCTTCTGGAGCCCCAGTTTTAAACACAGTTGTATAATGCCAAGCAGAGCTCTAGAGGAGAATTACAAATTTTTGAACTATGGTAGAAAAACAAAACCCCACCATTCATTACTCTACATGTTATCCCAATTACTTGCAACTATGTGCGGATATATATATATGTATGTATGTATGTATGTAAGTATACACATATGTATATTCAACTTATATATAATGAACATTTTTATATTTTTTTCTGGCAATAAATTCAAACACATTACCTTTTTACTTCTCCCAGCACTCCCTCAGGAGCTAGAAAGGAGAGCTAGAGATTATCTGCTCCAATGGAGAAGGCTAGTGAGAAAATCAATAACCGATCACATCATTTTCCCTCTAGGAAGGTGCTGAGAATCATCCACCTTGTTTTGTTTCCACATGGCTGACCGAGTAGAGAGGTCTTTATTTCTGATCATCCCAAGAGGAATGTCTGTGTTGGACTTGATGCGCTCTCTGCTGGAGACCGGACCACTTGGTTCTGATTGCCCTTTGATCTTCATTGGTGACGCTGCAGAGGTAAGATGGATATTTAGAAAAGTGCACTGGGGGAGACCAGCAGGTGGAAGGGGTGAAGACCCCAGATGTCACCTCATAAAGCCGGGCTGTGTGATGCAGAGCTGAAGAGCAGGAAATGGGGGGACTGTGACAACTGTTAGACTCTGGTGACTGAAGCATTAAGGATGCATTTGGTTTATTTGCGAGAGCTCAATTATGTCAACCCAGGAAAGTGGTGGAAGCCGGTTATTAAAGTAATGAGTTATGGTCTAGGCTGAACTGCGTGAACCTAAAACCAAGATCAAGTGGGAACTCAGAACTGGCACAGTCATCAAATATTTAGGTAACCAGGTCTGAAAACTTTTCACAAACTTTGGCCAGAGATGAGCGTTAAGGGACCACTGGTACTCAAAGGTGACATCAAAAGTTTCAAGTCCAATTCACTTCTAGGCTGGTAGGAGTACCAGTTATCAGTAGCGGTTCGTTTGTTTGTTTTGATTTTTCTTGAGGCAGGGTTTCTCTGTGTAACAGCCCCAGCTGTCCTGGAATTCATTCTATAGACCACGCTGGTCTTGAACTCAAGAGATCCACCTGCCGCTGCCTCCCTGAGTGCTGGGATTAAAGGTGTGCACCACCACTGCTCAACTTCAGTAATGTTTTAACTGTGGGTGTTGATAATTTTACCTTTAAAAGGTGTGCGTGAGGGGAGGGGGGATATAGGCTTTGGCTCACTCTGTGACATGCTTGCTGTATAAGCCTGAGAATGTGAGTTCAACCTCCCAGAATCCATATTTAAAAAAAAAAACAAACAAAGAGAAACAACTAGGCATAATGGCAAGTCCCTGTATTTCCAGCACTAGGAAGGAAGATAGAGACAGAAGTATCTGAGGTCTTTGCTGGCCAATCAGGCTAGTCTAATAGATAACCTGCAAGCCAGTGATTGACCCTACCTACACAAACAAGGTAGATGGTTAGATGGTTAGTGTGTTAACTTCTGTTCTTCACAGGCTCCGGCACACTTGAGCGCACGCATGTACACACACACACACACACACACATGCCTGGGGGTGGGGAGTGACATGCAATTAGACAACCGTTCCCAAGCCTGGGACTTCCTGAGACTAAGCTCTAGAACCTCTCATGGACTTTGGGCCACACGGATGAGAAATGGCCCACATTCAAGGCCATCTAATCCTAGGAAAGCACTGTACTTGTGATATTAATATTGGCCGCTTCACCGGGAAAGAGAGAACATTTGACTTGAATTAACTTCTGCTTCCTGTTCAAATGAGATCAACCCAAAAGCTCTGATGTGATCACCGCCTGGCTGACCCAGGCAAAGTTAACAAATGTTGAAATTGGCCAGTGGCACTTGGAAATGGATGCCCGTGTCATAATGATACATTGTTCAGTTCTTAGCACTTTGTGCCTGAGAAGGGTTTTACTTCAAACTCAGGAGGCAAAAGGTTAAGATTAAGGCTGAAAAGAAAATAACCTTTGGAATTCAAGCTCCAGGAAAGGAACTGTGAGCAGACTTTGTTCCTTCCAGAAGTGTCCTGAATGTAGGTCAACATTAAGTAGTGCACGCCAAAGCCAGGGCTTACAGGAAACCTGGGTGGGGCTAGAGAAAGAGGAAAATCCAAGTGTGTGAAAGCGTTGAGTAAGAGAAAGGGGAGGGAAGGGCAAGGGGAAGCCTGTTCTCGTAGGTACTCCTTGTTTTGTTTTGTTTTTCCCCTTGTGCGTGGTGCCGGAGTGGAATCTGGGGACTGCCACAGGCTGTACAATTAGCTTTGCCACTGAGCCACATCCCGATGTGCCTGTCTTCTCAACCTCTTCTTGTTCTCTAGCCCACATCCCAGGAAACGTATTATACACAAGCAACTCCTTCCTTGCCCCAGACCTGGTCACCGGAGGGGGAAAACAGGGCAGCGCTCCACCGATTCCACTTCCGGATTCTGAGGATATCCCAGTGACCAGTCTACCCACTTGCCCGTTGTAAAGTAAACCCATGTGAGTGGTATCCTGGAAGCCGCTGGAATGAGTCCTGATGAGTCCAAGCAAGCAGGACGGTCCTACTTCCGTCTATCAGGCGATTATGCCTGGGATGCTCTGAGCATCCTACAGATGTGTTCCAGGCCTGGCTGTGAAGGGGGAAGCTTGTGATTTTGCAGTTAATTGGTGCCTATCGTCTCAGGAGGAGAAGTTACCCTCTGCAGATAAAGTGTGCCCATGAGGCTCTGTACACACGTTCCGGTTCCAGGACCACTTGCAAGAATCCGTATTGTCAGGCCGGGCGGTGGTGGCACACGCCTTTAATCCCAGCACTTGGGAGGCAGAGGCAGGTGAATCCTGTGAGTTCGAGGCCAGCCTGGTCTACAACAGCTAGTTCCAGAACAGCTAGGACTGTTCCACAGAGAAACCCTTTCTTGAAAAGCCAAAACAACAACAACAACAAAAAAAAGAATCCGTACTTGTCTCCCCACCATGTGGGTTCTGATTGAAGTCAGCTCATTGAGCTTGGTGGTAAACGTCCCTTATCCTCTGAGACATCTTGCTGGCCCCCAGATTGGTCATTTTGAAGCCATTGATAAACATATGTAGATTATAAAATCCCCACCAGGAGCCCTATGTGAAGCATCATGTAGATTTTATTTTATTTTTTTCAAGACAGGTTTCTCTGTAGCTTTGGAGCCTGTCCTGGAACTAGCTCTTGTAGACCAGGCTGGCCTCGAACTAACAGAGATCCGCCTGCCTCTGCCTCCCGAGTGCTGGGGTTAAAGGCATGCACCACCACGCCCGGCCATATAGATTTCTTTAACCTAGGATCCTCAGGAGTTTCTCTTCTGTTTTCATGAAATACTTTAGTATTTTGAGGACCAGAGTTTGTGATGCCACATTGGGTTGTCACTGAGCTTTATACCTTGGTGTGAAAAGAAAACAAGAATAAGAAGTAGAATTTCCTTTTTCCCACCCCCACTCCAGAGCTCTGCGACTGGGAAGACTGGTTTGGAGGATTGCTTGACATGTTGGCACACACACCACCATAGTCCCGCTCAGGAAAATCTTCAGGCAGCTGTGATACAAGCACCTGAATCTCAGACACACCTTGGATCCAGCACTCAGGAGGCAGAGGCAGGTGGATCTCTGAGTTCAAGGCCAGCCTGGTCTACAAAGAGCTCCAGGACAGCCAGGGCCCCACAGAGAAATCCTGTCTCAAAAACAAAACAAAACAAAAAACAACAATGAAAACCTACTTGCTGGTTCTACTTCCTCTACTTTCTATTTTTAAACTCCAAACTTACAGAAAAGGTGAAAAATAATGCAAAGGATCACTATTATCATTATTGCCGCCTTTTACTCAAACTCTCGCACTGCTAAAGTTTTATCAGCTTTGACTGCTCACCATCGAAGGTCCTGTCAGTCATCTTCCTGAGACAACTGAAGACAAGAGACGTGGTGCATCGGGCCACTGCAACTTTCAAAGCGAATTTCTAATAAGGACATCTCCATAAAAGCAGTTCAGTTATGAAAGCAAGAAGTTAGGGCTACATGGTGGTTCAGCTGGTAGAGCGCCAGCAGCGTATAAGCCAGGCGTGGTGACACACACCTCTAATCCCAGCAATTGGGAGCTGGAGGCAGGAGTGGTGAAGGTTACCTTCGACTACAAAGTGAATTAGAGGCCCAAACCAAGTTAGTGAAAGCAGAAAGTTGATCCTTGTACAGTACCGTCATCTAAAGTCAACACTTAACCCACCCATTTCATTCGGATTCCCCTACTGGTCGAATGTGCACAGAAAAACAGGGTTTCCTTCTGTTTCTAGGACGCAATCTGAGACTTGTGTGTGGCATCTGTTTGTGATGTCTCCAATCTGCAACGATTCTGCAATGGATGTTTGTTTTCGTTATCTCTGACCATTCCAAGGTTCGACCCATGACTTTGTAGAATTTAGGTTTGTGTGATGTAGCCCTTTGATCGATAAATACATTTGGCCAGGTGTGTGGCAAAAGTCATGTCATGTTTCTTCAGAATGTCCCATCAGGGAACATGCATGGTTAATTTGTCCTAGTATTTCTGGTATTCACCTTGCTCTCGAATCAAAACCAAGCAGCTATGCTTAACGCGATAGAGTGCAAGTTAAATGTCACCACTTCAACTATAATAGTTGTCCTTGCTCCAGCCCTGTACAGGAACAAGAAAAAAAATAATACCCCCCAAGAAAGTACAGTACTGAAGTGACCGTATTTCCTCAACCGAATAATTTCCTTGATTAGGTGTAGGAAGAAAACTACATTTGTTTTTTCTCTCCTAACAGAAAAGGGTGTATTGTGGCTGACACATTCAGGAAGTACCAAGTTTGCTGTTAAACAAATTATACGATGCGATTGTGAAATATCAAAGCAGGAGTTTACTCTGGGTCATATTTCGACTGCCAATTCACAAAGCCATTGATCCACCCTGCTTATTGCAGCTATACCTAACTAACCCTACCCCTATGCGAGTGTCAACTTCCAAACGTGTCCAGTGTAATCCAAACGTTAACCATAGCTGAGAGGGGATTGGAGAGATACAAATGTAATGCTGGGGCTGTGAATTCGGGGGAAGTTGTTTCGAAGAGAAGAGGCACACAGGAAGCAAGGCCATGGCCCCCAGCAGAACCCCGAGGCCCCCTGTAGAAGAGGCTGCACCAGAAGCCACAGAGTTGAGCCTAGGGAACCAATTCATCTAAAAGAGATGTAGTTGAGGGCTGTCTAAAGTCATGTCAGAGGTGACGCATATTTTAAATTTAAGTTATGAATGACAGATCAATAAAGGCAAAATTCATTGTGATTTTATATTACCTACTTCCTTATTTATCATAAATTTGGTTGGAGAATTGGTTTATGGTTTGTTACTGTTGTTCTTGTTTCTCTGAGATAGGGTTTTTCTGTGTAGCCCTGGCCGCGCTGGAACCAGGTTGACCTCAAATTTAGAGTTCTGCCTGCTTCTGCCTCCCAAATTCTGGGATTTGATTAAGACATGAACCACTATTGCCGGCTTGTTTTTGTTCTTTTAAGGCAGGGCCACATGTAACCAAGACAGGCTTCAGGTTTTCTATGTAACTCTTAATCTTCTATCTCTGCCTCCCACAGACCCTGGTTTTACATCTACTTCATATACTATGAACACAATGTCCCCTGCACTGTTGCTACTTGGAGTGACTGTCCAAAAGAAAATGATGATGCTCTTTCCAGTAAATTCTGGTAGTTTCCTTGAACAAACCAGTCGGCGTGATTGGGTTCAAAGTAGTTGTATGTCACAATCCAAGTTAAGCCTCAGAGAAGTAAACAAACCCGGGGACACTTGTCAGCAAGAGCCGGACCCAAGCTGTTGTGACCACAGACCACTCGATCCTGGCCACTAGACATGCCCTTCCATACCTTCCAGCAAAAGCCAGGTGAGATCCAGATCTCTTCACACATTCCCCGCAGGATTTATAGGCAATATCTGAGTTGGAGCTAGAAAAAGAAAGCTCCATAGAGCCCAGGGAGCCAGGCTTAAGAGATACCGGACCTGAGTGGGCATGGAATGTCTGGCTCAGCCCGTTCAGACAGGGATCCGGGTCCTGCCTCACCCCTGCCAAAGCACCGCTCCTAACAGTCTCTTTGCTGATACCTTCTGGCGGTGACTCCTCTAAGTACATTCCGCATGCTGAATAATCGAATGCAAAAGTTGATTTTCATTTGGTCGTCTTATATATTAATTCATCACCCCTTGAGCTGGCAAAAGAGAGTTAATGCCAAAATGCAGATGGATATGAAATATTTTTGTTTTCTTTCTAAAGGTGATTAAAAAAACCAGCAGATGATATGAAAAATAAATAAGCCAAAGGCTAAGGTAGCATTTCAGTCTCCTTTCTTTTGCTTTTATTTTATTTTATTTGTTTGTTTTCGAGACAGGGTTTCTCTGTGTTGCTTTGGGGCCTGTCCTGGAACTAGCTCTTGTAGACCAGGCTGGCCTCGAACTCCCAGAGATCTGCCTGCCTCTGCCTCCTGAGGGCTGATATTAAAGGCTGTCATATCACCACACCCTTCAGTTTTCCTCTTGAATGCACAAACCAAAATATTTTACACACATACACCTCTCTTTTACCTATTCCAACTAATAATTTAGTATTGCAGACTACTGATGATATAAATTATTTCTCTAAACCAAGGGATGATTTTTAAGAATTTTTTATATTGCTATGTGTCACAAAGAAGGAGAGAGACAGCACTGATTTTTTTTTTTTTTTTTTTTTTTTTGGTTTTTCAAGACAGGGTTTCTCTGTGGCTTTGGTGCCTGTCCTGGAACTAGCTCTTGTAGACCAGGCTGGTCTCAAACTCACAGAGATCCGCCTGCTTCTGCTTCCCGAGTGCTGGGATTAAAGGCGTGTGCCACCACCGCCCGGTGGGTTCCAAAGATTTAACTAATTCACCATATAAGCAGTCACTGATGGATCAGGGCTGCAGCGCCAGGACTCGGTAGCCTTGTTTTGAATGACAGCCCTGAGCAGGGCAGAAGTGGGGTTTACAATCACAAAAATCACAAACATTGGATGCCAAGTTACAGTTACAATTGTCACCAATCTGGATTTAGAGATTAGGGGCTTCCTTGAATGTTCCATCATTGTCAATCGACATACAATGCAAGCCTTTCAGTGCAATCAATCAGATTCATTTGTTCCTTCTGTTGTTAGGAACAGCCATGGTGTTTCTAGAGAACTAAAGATGCGTAATGACTATTTCCATGGTTTAGGGAGGAGGTTGGTCGGCCATTGGAAAGTTCTCGGCTCTTCAGGGCCTGCATATTTTATTTCACCCTACAGATAAAATGGAGTCTGAAGTCAAAATGGCAGTACTCAGGCCAAGGTGCAATATTGCCTGCTCTCTTCAATATTGCCAATGTATTTTCATTTCTATTTATCAAAATCTTGGCTTCTTTAGCCGATTAGATACTTTTAATGTAGGAAAAATACCTCTTCAAGGTGTGTGAGAGCCATTTTTGGCTTTTTGAGGGAAAGCCTCCCTCTTCATACCAGGCTGCCCTCAAACTCACAGTGATCCTCCTGCCCCAATTTTGAAAGTGCTGGAATTACAAGGGTGAGCTACTATAACTGGCCCAAAGTATTTTAAAACTATCACACAGATAAAACATAGAATTCTTTTGCCAGCATGGTTTTAGTGGTAATGGTGCAGATGGTGGCACTATGACATTACTAGCTGTTTTGGTTTTAAGGAAGCTCAAAACAGACACAAGAGAGGCTTCAGGCAACTCTAGAATTTCTAAAAAAAAGGAGCCACATATATAGCCAAACTTTCTTTGGACCACTAGCTCCCAAATAGTGACACAGAGGCTTCTTAGTAAGTATGAAAACTTGGGCTGTAGAGATGGCTCAGAGGTTACGAGCAATGGTTGTTCTTGCAGAGATCCTGAGTTCGGTTCCCAGCAACCACATAGTGGCTGAAAACCATCTATAACGAGATCTGGTGCTCTCTTCTGGTGTGCAGGCATACATGCAGAAAGAATGCTGTATATATGATAAATAAATAAATAAATCTTTTTTAAAAACTATGAAAGCTTAACCTTAGGTTAGGCTTGTCTTCAACCAGCTCTTATAACTTAAATTAGCCCATTTATATTAATCTATGTTCTACCAGGTGGCTTGTTACATTGAGTGGTTTAACAAAAAAGCTGACTGGCCAACAGCTGGACAGGATAAGGTTAGGCGGGAAAGCCAGGCTAAGGCCACTGGTAAGGAGAAGGGCGGAATCTGAGGAGTCTTCAGAAGTCGTGAGGAGATTGCCATGAGATGCGGAGCAAGCAGGATGGGAAGACTATACATGCTCAGGGCAGCACGTAGGTTAATAGAAATGGGTTAATTTAAGTTATAAGAGCTAGCTAAAACCAAGCCTAAACTATAAGCCGAGCATTCTTTTTTTTTTTAATCTTTTTTTTTTTTTTTTTTGGTTTTTCGAGACAGGGTTTCTCTGTGGCTTTGGAGCCTATCCTGGAACTAGCTCTTGTAGACCAGGCTGGTCTCGAACTCACAGAGATCCGCCTGCCTCTGCCTCCCGAGTGCTGGGATTAAAGGCGTGCGCCACCACCGCCCGGCAAGCCGAGCATTCTTAAGTGGGGGAAGCCGAGCATTTATAATTAATATTAAGTCCCTGTGTGGTTATTTGGGAGCCGGCTGGCAGGACAGAGCTGACTGGAGAACACAAAGAAACTCTGACTACAGAGGCACTTACCAGATAGATGTAAAAGTTTCTCTTTCTTCTAAATACACTGTCAGTGTTTCCTCCTTTTATTTTATATTGAAGATTGAACCCAGGGTCCCGCGTGCCAAGCAAGTGCTCTACCGCTGAGCTTCATCCCCCATCTCCTTTATGTTTTTTGAGACAGGTTCTCATTAGGTTGCCCTGGCTAGTCTTGAACTCACTCTGTAGCCCAGACAAGGCTTGAATTTGTCATCTTCCTGCCTCGGCCTCCTGTGTGCTGGGATTATAGGCCCATGAGCACAGCTTTTTATATTAATATGTCCACTGCATACTGTGGAGAGTCATACTGATTGATTACTCCGTGGCTAGAGCCAATGGTTCCAAACCTATTCTTCTCTGGAAAATCCTGCCGACGAACAACTTGGCAGAGACTCTTGATTATTTCCTTAAGAAAAACTCCCAGATGCAGCAATGCCAAGTGAAAGTTCCCACGTACTTTTCTTTCTTTTTTTTTTGTTTTTTTTAAAATATTTATTTATTATTTATATAATATTCTGTCTGTGTGTATGCCTGAAGGCCAGAAGAGGGCATCAGATCTCATTACAGATGGTTGTGAGCCACCATGTGGTTGCTGGGAATTGAACTCAGGACCTTTGGAAAAGCAGGCAATGCTCTTATCCTCTGAGCCATCTCTCCAGCCCCCCACCTACTTTTCTTTCTTTTCTCCTTGTCCTGCGTGATATCTGCTTCCATCTTTCGTACGTCTGGGCACCCTATCGCATTTCCTTAGGTAATTCCTTCTGCTTCTCCTCTCTCAGCTGATAGCATGGCTTCCTATTTCTGTGAGAAAAAAAAGTAGATGCTGCTGGAAGTTTCCACAACCCACTTTCCACTCTCTGTGGTCATGTCCTTAACTCAGTTCCCTGGAGGCTGAAGAGTTGGCTTCCCTTTAGCTCTGACCCAGCCACACTGCTCTGCTACCTCTCTTTATGTCTCCTCCATTAGCCGTCTTCTCTTCTTTCCCATGGATCATTTTCATTAGCCTCTAACAATCCTTAGTTTTCCCTTCCTTAAAAATGAGTAGATGGTTTCCTTTTGTTGGTCCCATTTCCACTTTTAGGACCAGCTTCTTCTTCTCCTTCTCCTTCTCCTCCTCCTCCTCCTCCTCCTCCTCCTCCTCTTCTTCTTCTCCTCCTCCTCTTCCTCCTCTTCTTCCTCTTCTTACTCTTCCTCCTCTTCTTCCTCCTCCTCCTTCTTTGGTTTTTTGAGACAGGGTTTCTCTGTAGCTTTGGAAACTGTCCTAGAACTCGCTCTGTAGACCAGGCTGGCCTCAGACTCACAGAGATCCACCTGTCTCTGCCTCCTGAGTGCTGGGATTAAAGGCGTACGCCACTACTACACAGCCAGATTCATTCTTTTTGCTAGCTAAACTCTGGGAAAAAAGAATTGTCTTCATTCACTGTCTCCAATATCTTCCATGTAAGGAATGACTTCTACTTATTATCATATATCCTCAACCCAGGATCTTGGCTTTAATATCATACTTATGCTTCTGAACTTCACAGCCCAGAGTTCATTTAGGTTGCCATTCTTTTCCCTGTATTTACATGTAGCTTTGGAGAAGTTAGTCTATACATAATAATTAAAACCTGCTTTCAGTTCTTTTGATGTGTGTTATCATTTAGACTTTGCTCACTCATCCACATACACCCTTTCAAAAAGATCCTGTTCCATCTTGCTGACAGTCTGTGACAGTGATATTTTGTCCCTTTTGATAGTGGTCTTGACTTTCATCACTTTCCTGAATTTCCCCGTGATCTTATCTATTTGTCTGAGTACACACACCTCTTCTTCCTTAACTATGGTAGGAATTTGCTGGGCGGTGGTGGCACATGCCTTTAGCCCTAGCACTCAGAAGGCATAGGCCATCTGGGTCTAGAGAACAAGTTCCAGGCCAGCCTGGTCTACAGAGCAAGTTCCAGGAGAGCCAGGGCTACGTGGAGAAACCCTGTCTCAAAAAAAAAAAAAAAAGCAAAACAAAGCAAAATCTCCTAGCCAGTAAATGACTAGACACACTTACTAGAGAAAACGTCCTAAATACAAAAAGGCAGGTTGCTAAAACTGAGCATGTCCAGTGCTTTGCTTTGAATTTGGATTTGTGAATTACCCAACTACCCAACTATGGACACAGGCTACTAATAGGTTTTCTGCCCCCTGATAATTGGGTTCTCCACCAACGCAGTAAGCAAAACCAAACCAAATCGAAAAAGTGTTAAGAAGAGGTTTATTGGAGCAAAGCAACTTCGATGGGTTCTCCGATCCCAGAGATTGAGGCCAGAGAAGCCACATGTCTGAACTAAAGCAGGGAGGCTGCACAGCCTGTAGGCCAGGGGTAATGATGTGCCCTCCACAAGCTGAGTTTGTGCCCAGGTGTGGTCAAAAGCTGGGCGCTTTAGATGGAATCTTGGGCTGTTGGCAACTTCAGGGGAGGAGCGGCTGTAGCTGCCAAGAGTGTGGAACTGGCCTTTTCGGTGCCTTTTCTTGGTCAGAGATTCTCTGAGAGGGCGGGGCTTGGAGAGAGAGAGACAGAGAGAGGAGTGGGGCTTTTGTGATCTTGCCGAGGTGAACTGGAGGTTCCAGCCGAACATCCCAAACTTTTTGGGTATATGGGCACCGGTTAGTTACTATTTGTTGGAGAATAGATACTTCTTCAGTTGACTGCATTGCATGATTTGAGGGCTGCGGTGAGGAAGCAGCCTCCAGACAGGGTTAGCTGAATGAATTCCATTTTAGCAATCATTTGTAAGCTATTTTCTTCCCTCTGCCTTTGCCCTTCTTCCCCATAGTCAGGCATTTGCCCAATTCAGGGTAATGAGAGTTTAGAATTATCCTTTGGATACCTTCCTGTGATGGACCAAGGGGCCAGACATGCTCAGGAGGTAGGGTGTTATACAAGCCATTTGTTCAAGTAAAACTACCAAGTGTGTCACATGAGATCACTGACTGCTCTGGAGAGGATGCTTGGGAAGAAGACAGACAGCTGGGCTCTGAACTGACCACATCATGGATGAAATAGCCCGGCAGGGCTCTTCCAGGACTGGCCTCTGCTGTTTTATCTCGTCACTTGGAGCCAGTGGTGGTGTTTGATATGGGCTTTCTGTATCTCAGTTGTCATATTTTAAACATTTCTTAAACTTGAGAACCTCATTTTTCCCAGCAAGAAAGACCACAAAGACCTATGAGATGTTGACAAAGATCAAGGCGATGCCATCCTGTAGGCCTTTGGCAATCAAAGCTTGTAACCCTTTGCACCTCTGTTGGGCACACACATTTGACTCCTTTCTCTCCTGTCCTTTGTGAGCGCTCTTGGAGATGAGAATTAAGGTGTTTTCTAAAGGTTTGGAATATGGGGAACGGAAGCACAAAAACTCAAGGTAGTGTTATAATAAACTTTATTATAAAAATTTGCAAGGGGACTGGAGAGATGGCTCAGCAATTAAGAATACTAGCTGTTCTTCCAGAGGACCTGGGTTCAATTCCCAGCACCCACATGCAGCTTACAACTGCATGTAACTCTACCTTCAGGTGATCCAACACCCTCACACAGACGTGCATGCAGGCAAAAGACCAATCTGTATAAAAGAAAAACAAAGAAAGAAAGAAAGAATTAAGTGGTGGGGCATGCCTTTAAACAACAACAGAAAAAGTTGCAAATAAAAATCTTTAAAGTCTACACATCTCAAATGAACGCCCATATAATGAGAACAGCCATTCTTAAGCGGTGAGGCTTCACATTGGATTCCACACTTTTACTATATGCACTTATCCACCATCAAAAATTTCAAGTCGTCCCAAACTTTCCCTGTTTGGTGTTTGATGGTTATCAATAAGTTCCTACAAGAGTGCTGGTGTTTTGCAAGAGATTAAAGAAGTGCTTTCAACAAAACCCATAAAGTTATCTGTAAAAAAAGCACCTTTGGCTGCATGATTGCTTTGAACTTGGGTTTATCCACAGCTGCGCTTCAAAAGGCATTTCGCAGTTACTCTCCTGAGGGATACTCTTCTGCTTGAGAAATCCAGGCTCCCTGTTGTCTTCAAAGGTGGGAAAAAGGCCACTGAAGTCTGGAGAAACATCCTAGGTCTTTCTGATAACCCATGCATGTGACTGGGAGGGAGGAAGCATTGGGAAATAATGATGCAATCCGCTGAAGGTGCAGAAGCAAGCGTGAGTTGAGTGCCTGCTCCAAGAAGTCCTCAGTGGGAAAAACAGCATGGCAGCCAAGGATTTGGTCTTTGGTAAGTTCCCCAGAACCTTTCAGGCAAGAAAACATAAGCAAGGAAATGCCTTGGGCGAGTTATATAATAACTGTCTAGACAGCATGGACATGCTACTTTCTCTAAGTACTTACATACGTCTTCTAAGGTGCTGGAAATAGGTTGTTTGGCCTGGTTGCTACGGATAAGAAATCACTGCTTGTCTTCTCAGGCTTCAGTGATGCAGCCTTCGGCTTAAGTGGCTCTTATGCAACCCTCTCATCATGGGGTATTTGCTCATTAAGACGCCACCAAGGTTTGGAAACTGGAATTGGGACATTTCAAGCAGGTCAACAGTTTCCTCCTCACAGTACAATATTATTTAGGTCTTTCCTTGGCTTCTGAGAAGCAAAGCTCCCATGTTTGCTATTTGAGAGTTCTAAAAACATTAGACTCAGTGACCAAAATCCCCTCCTTTGCTCTCTGGCTTCTTCCTGCTTTCCAAAGACAGGTTCCACCCCACTGCTGTCTCCAAGGAACAGATGAAGCACGACTCTTTCTTTTCTTTCCTGTGTGTGTGTACATGTGTGTATATGTGTGTAACCTTCAAGTGACTATTTTGGGACAACTGAGACCATAAAATTTGCCCAGAGCTAGTTTCTTGTCTTCTTGTTTGGCTCGCATCTACCTTATCCTACAACCTCTTCCTCACTCCACCTCTGACCCTAGGCATGGAGGAAAGACAGTTGGGGCTTAACTGAGCATGAACGATGGCAATTCGGCAGCAGTGGGATGGATGGAGTCTGTTTACTTAGGTGCCAGGAAACAGGAGGCCAGGGAAGGTGGACACATGCCCCGGGCCTTCATTTCAGGAGCCCAACCTTCTCTCTGTGAAGCAGCAGGGCTCTCAAAGGCTCGAACCACACTATCTGTTGCCCACAAAGCCTTCCCATCTCTAAAGTCACATGAACCAAGGAAGACAGCGACTCACCCAGTGTCGGTTGACAACGTTGCGGTTAAGAACTGTATCAATAAAATGTATCCACCACATCAATTTTCAATTCTTAATTTAAGAAAATGATTACCTTCTGTTTGTAGGATGACTAAACTCCTACTCTGTGCTTACTTGGTATATTTTTTTATTGCCCAATGAAATAGTAATAGAAATATCATATCAGCAAGTGGGGTCTTAAATTCACAATAAAAATCACATCAAAGGCTGAAAGTCAAGGATAGGAGAAAACTTGTGGGGACTTGTGGAATTTCTGTGTAGACTTGGGTAGGTTTTCCACTCAGACACACATGCCTGTGTTGAGTCAGACCCGCGTGAGGTCTTGACTCCCCCGACAGCTGATTGTAAGCTCACAACCGAAAGCGTGATACATCTTTCCATGGCCTCTTAGGGCGATGGTGGACAATGTGGCAGGAGGCAGTCGGTGAACTGACAAAACATTTCTTAGAACACTAGAACATGTTTGCCCCAGGGGCAAAAAAAAGTCCCTGGGGACCAGAACAGATGCACAGAGAAAAAGACATAAAAAGTAGAAAACAAAAAATACAAAAGAAAAAAAAAGTAGAAAACAAAGGCCCTGGGGGAGTTCGTGTAATTCGACTGGAGGAAAAGATTGCTACGTTCAAAGACATTCCTATACAGCGAAAGTTCCATGTTGAACAGCGTGACAAGGTGCTCCAGGTCATTTCACTTATGACCTACCTACACCACTAAGGACACATCCATCTGCCCAGGCCCCACCTTCCTTCACCTGCTCACTTCCTCTTCCCAGAAAACTCAACTGTGGCATCAGCCTTTCCAGGAAGCCTTCCGACACCGCAGAGGATGACTAGCTTCCCCACGCCTGTCTTGACCTTCGATCTTGCCATATTTTATTAGAATTCTTTTCCACGTGGACTGTGACCTCCGTGAGGGCAATGACTGGGATTTACCTATGGCCCTCGGAACCAAGCCCAATGCCAGGCACAAATAAACAGAGAGTCATAGTGAGCAAGGACTTGACAGATAAGGGCTGCAGGTTTGCGAGGACAAGGGACGGCTGATGAGGTCACGGGAAAGGATGAGTCGCGAGTTGTAAAGATTGAAAGTAGAAGTAGTAGTGCTAGCGGGAATAAGATTGAAGATATCATTTACAGGAAATGGTAGGGTCTGCCCTGGCTGGCCCGCATGGAACGTGCTACCGGGGATAGGGGATAAGTGAGAAATCTGGCTAATTTCAGGAGGGTGGGTAGCTGGAGGGCAGAACGCACGCACTTCGTAGGCTGGATTTCACAAGCCGGCCGTGACCGGAGGGCAAGCTGATGGCCGGTGGTGTGCTGACCAAATTCTTCCCAGAGAGTCTCTCCTTGGCATTTTTAAACCCCACCATCTCAGTTTAATACAGTATTTCCTCTCCGCAATCCAGGCACACACCTCAGAGGTGGCTGTGGGTTATTTGCACAAACTACAGTACACCTACACCCGCAGAGGCCACGCCAACTCAACTCGAGCGTATCCTGAAAGCTGCAGCTCCTGTGACCTGAGCATTGTTTCTTGTGTCTTTTCAGGTCATATAAAGAGCTCTTTCTTGAGGCCTGCACCGGCAGGAAGTGGAAATGAACAGGTCATTTAACAGAACACACTGTACCTTTTTAAACATTAACCATTGTTCAGGTCTGAGGTCCCAGCTGCCGAAGGCGGTGAGGGAAATTAGGAATTCAAAGCCAGAACTCTTACCTATGGAAAATTTTAGAGTTTTTTTTTTTTTTTTGCAATGGCTCTTAAAATTATATCAAATCAAAATTTATATACAGATGTTTGGTTATTTTCAGAAATAAACATAGAGCTATTCTGACTTATCTTTTAGCTGAAAATGGCTTTATCTGACCCAAGCCATACAAAAGAGCAAGCTCATTCTGCCTGACAGCATTTAAGTTGGGAAGACATCCTGCCATTAGAGCTGACCCCAGGAATTTCTGTTCCTATGGACTAGAAGGACTCTGACAGTCTTGGCTCTATGTTGGCATGGCGACTCTTTTAATTGATGGGGACCTTTTTGTTGCTCTCTTGATTTTCTTTTCCTGTGAATGTGACTCATGGAAGCACACGTTTAGGTGAGATGATTCTACCAGAAATTAGCTGGCTGCAATCATCATCATTTTGTTATTGGGAACTTACGATGTACCCAAACATAGTGAACATGATTTTTGGACATTAGCTCTCAGGACCTGGAACTTCCTTCTAGAAGGTCAATCAAACTATATTGTATGTGTGCCAGTCCCACTGCATTGTCACACTCTTCTAAGTTCAGGGCTGGTATCTAATTCATTTGGTATCTCTGTGCCCTACATATATGAGACACTCAGTATGTGTCTGTTACATACATAGACACAATATGACATAAACAAAATCATGCTATTTCCAGGATTCTTATCAGTGACTGGGGCCCTAGCCTAGTATTTCCAGTGTTTGGCCTCTTAATCAAAGAATTGGAATAAAGGCTTAGGTGGATTTTCAAAAGTAGCAAGGAAAAAAATTATTCATAAAACAAGGCAAGTCAGACATAGTATCAAGAGTGGCAGGAATCCATATAAGAGAGAGTACTCAAAAGTCCTAATTATGGTTTGGGCCTTTCTTTTATGGGATTCAACAGAAAGGGAAATGTGCTTGCTAGGGGTTTAGTTTGGATGGTCCTCTATTTTGATTGATAAAATATGTTATATAACCATTTCCTCTAACATACATGTCCTTTCCCACATCTGACTTCCATCATATACATACCTAATAATGTATAGAGATAAAATGGCAAATGAGGGATTTGCCTAAAAGTTCACATGGGGACACAATTTTGCACATGCACCGAAAACAAAATCAGCCCGTATTGGCCCCCTATTCTTGGACCCTTGACCACCCAGAGTGTGAATGAATAGAATCTAAGTTTGGTAGTCCCTAAAAGGAACAGAAACATATTCCAGTGTTCAGAGATCGGTGTGGATGAGGCTTGGTGTAGGTAGCGGTCCTGGCCTGCAAATAGGTTGCTAGGTGGACTGTTGAGAGAGAGAGGTGTCAATGTAAGAATCCTAGGTTGTCACGCGCAGCACCAGAAGAGAGCTGGGTGTACAGCCCAAGCCAAGTGGAGTTCCAGATTGCTAAACTATTTCCTACGCTGCCTCAGAGTAATTTTCAAAAGTGTTGCAGTGGCATTACGGACATGTTGTTATTCCAAATAACAAAATCCGAAAATAAACTAAGTCCCAGCTGCAGAAGAATATAGGCACAATGGAAGTGTTCTTTGTGATATTAGCTTCAGACTCAAAATGAGAAATTATACAGAGAACACCTGTGACCTTGCAATAGTTTGTGGCAAGGTCATGTGAAAATGTGCTAATATTAAATTACATGTACAGTGTTTATAACTGTGCCATGTAAGGACTATTATTTATAGAGATAGGGAAGTGTGCCCAAATTCTGACAGTAATGAAAAAGGAATAATTTATGAATAATATTTCCTATTTTGCGCATTTTCTATTATACTTTTTCTCAGTTCTGGAGATTGATGAGAGCCTTGTACATGCAAGGCAAATGCTCTATTCCCCACTCACCAGTGGTCCTTAATTTCCTTTTGTTTTTTTTTTTGTTTTTCCGAGACAGGGTTTCTCTGTGTAACAGTCCTGGATGTCCTGGAACTCATTTTGTAGACAGGCTGACCTCGAACTCACTGAGGTCTGCCTGCCTCTGCCTCCCAACTCCCTTAATTTTTTAAGGTAGAGTCTCATGCAGCTCAGGTTGGCTTTGAACTTGCTATGTAGCTAGAGCTGGCCTTGAACTCATAATCTCCCTGCCTTTAACTACTTAGTGCTGGAATTAAAGATGTAAGGTACTATTATGAGGTCTATATAATTGTATGTTGAATAAAATGTAATTTTAAAAGAAATTTTAGTGCTTGCTAGTGTTTGCTTTGCTTGGGTCCTGGCCTCAATCAACTTCAGTTGTGACAAGAGAGCCATCCAGACAGTTCTTAGGAGAGAAAAGTTAGAGACAGCCATACTGAAACCAACAAACGAAGTTTGTATCTGAAAAGAGTATTAAATTCTTGATTTTACACACATCAGAGAAGATTATTTGCAAACCTCAGGATTAATAACCAATGAACTAGAAGGTTAGAAGAATTTCTAACCCAGTTAGAAATTCGAATCTCAGGAGGGCTTTCCTGGACCAGACTGAGCGGCCCTGGCCGCGCCTGTGCCTGTGTGAGAAAGGAAGGGAGGGGAACCGTGGAAGAGCTTTGACCTGTTGTATTCCAGATATCTTCAGTGGTCACTTCTCTTGATGACTTCGAGACAAGCATGTGAGCAGCTTTCTTGTCCCTGCTGGAAACCCCGAAGATTAGAAAAATTAATTAGCTCCACCCTGGTCAAACAACAGACTTGGAGGTGACAACTTGAACTCAGGACTTCAGGAGTCCAAAGTTTGCTGTGGTGGCTCACTACAACAGAAGCGCTTGTTGAGACAGCTGGCGGCAGTGTCTCAGGTTATTAAAGACCACAGGCAAGGTACAGGCACCTCTCAGAGGCTGGCTCCTGTCACGAGCGCCACGGGCCACTCCTGCACTGGCTGTATCTCATACCTTTGAGAAGAGAAGGCCCACTATCCCTGATTCACTTTGGGAAGTCGTAATCTTAAGAGTCAGAATTTATGGCCACTGCCCTAATATTATCTGGCCTTGTGTCACATGGAAAGCAGCTGGCCTGAGTAATACAGTAGGCTTGGCTACAAACAGGGCCATTATCTATCCTAGCTTAAGCATAAACCCTGGACAAATCATACTTGAAATTCCTTTGCTACTCAGTGTCCTGTGGACAGAGCTAGACACCAGCACACAGGCCCCAAGCTGTAGAATGGATGTCCAGATGGCTAAGAACTAGAAGAGAATTCTCCTTGTCGTGTTGCCAGTCCTTCCCTTAGACCAAGTCTATCTTTATGTTCCGATTTTCCAATAGTTAGCAGACCCTAGGAATTAGAAGTTATCCTGACCCAAATCGAAATTGAAATGGACTCACGTGATTGATTTTGCCAAAACACGTGCCAAAATAATGTTGCCCATTTGCTCTCTGATAAACAATTTTTAGAATAGTTTCAATTTCTAGAAAAATGGTGAAGCTGATAAGATGTTCATGGAGGACACACGCTCCACTGTTATTTTATTTATTTATTTTGTTTTTTTGAGACAGGGTTTCTCTGTAGCTTTGGAGCTTGTCCTGGATCTCACAGGCTCTTGTAGCCCAGGCTGGTCTCGAACTCACAGAGATCTTCCTGCCTCTGCCTCCCGAGTGCTGGGATTAAAGGCGTGCACCACCACCGCCTGGCTTCCACTGTT
Organism: Ondatra zibethicus; assembly: GCA_004026605.1. NCBI lineage: Eukaryota > Metazoa > Chordata > Mammalia > Rodentia > Cricetidae > Ondatra > Ondatra zibethicus. The sequence goes on from PVIU01002625.1 coordinate 96,678, forward strand.
ATTAATAGTATTAATATTTTGCCAGAGAGCATACAGTTGCTACCACTTGAGGAAACAAAATGGAAAGCACACCCTTGACCCAGACTTCCATGGTTTGTTTTCCTAATGTCCTTCTGGGATCCCATCCAGATTCCTTGCTGCACTGACTTGTAAGGCCCCTTCAGGGTTCTTTGGGTTGTGACAGTTTTTCAGGCTCCCCTAATTATTCTGGGTGACTTTGCAGAACACTGGTGAAGTTTGCGTGAAGTTTTCCTGTATGAGCTCATTTCTTCAGGTTAGGCGAGGGTCGTGGGTTTTTGAAAGGAAACTTCAAAGGTGAAGTACTCTTCTCATCACCTGATACCAAGCATTCATGACTGATTGTTGTTGGTTTAAGATTTATTTTTAAAGAAAATAAATCATGTGGAAAGTCACCCCAAGATAGAAGTGGCTCTGTATAGTCTCTAAACTGATTGTGCTGGCGTAGATCGATTGGCAAGCTGTCCTGAAACAAACACATCAGGAGACGGTGCTTAGTCCAGGTCCGCTTATAAGGTTTATGCAAAGCCACTTACAGAAAACAGAGTTCCAAGCTGGGCAGTGGTGATGAACGCCTTTAATCCCAGCACTTGGGAGGCAGAAGCAGGCAGATCTCTGTGAGTTCGAGGCCAGCCTGGTCTACAAGAACTAGTTCCAGGACAGGCTCCAAAGCTACAGAGAAACCCTGTCTCGAGAAACAAAACAAAACAAACAAACAAAAAGAGTTGGAAATGATGGTTTTAAAATATAGAACGTAGCTAGGGTGCTGTATATGGAGCGCTTGGCACAGAGAGCCAGCGCATGCTCAGTTCATTACACAACACCAGCTGTGCAACCCTGCTGTTCAACCTACAGGCCTACAGTCCCCAGTCCCCAGAAGACACCATTAGCATCGAACTACACTTCTACATTCCCTGCCTCTCTTGAATTCATAACATTTCCAAATAGCTGGAGCACTCCTAAGAGCCTGCACCATTCTTTACCTTGTAGGGAAAGCAAACACCGGCAGAGTGGCTCATTCGTTACATAAGAACGCCGGCTTCGTTTCAGTGATTTAACCCTGATTAAATTTAGCTGTCTGCCTTTAAAGTTCTCAGAGCAGCGTTCCAACCTAGGACAGGGAAGAGACATGCTGGCTCCCCTTTCCTCCTACCTTTGTGAAAACGCTTTCTTCAAGCAGCTAGCCAGACATCATTCCGAGAGCAGACCTTTGCCAAGCTCCAGGTGCCCGGTTTGAATGGCTCTTCCCACCCTTGCAGCCTGGATGCGAAGGTGTTGGGGGCTCCCTGAGTGCTGACTGCACTTGCATCCTTTAGTTGAAACTGCTTCTTTGCTTCTGGGGCTTTTGTTTGGTATTTTACTTTTGTGTTTAGATTTGGCAAGTGGGGCTCTTTCTATTTTATTTTTTTGCTTTTTACCCAAACTCTTCGACTCTTCCTGTTTTGGCGTCTTGCCCCTCCCTCCAGCCCCAGGATTTTAACTGAACAATCAAGGCTAGGCAGGAGGACAGGAACAGCTGTTTCCCTTAATGAGGGTCTTTTTTATGCACTTCCTGTTGCTTTCCTGTGGAGAGGAGACAGTTGTCCTGCATCCTTCCCTAGAGATGGCTGAGCAGGCTTTTGTGTGTGTGTGTGTGTGTGTGTGTGTGTGTGTGTGTGTGTTTGTGTAGCCAGCGGAGTCCCGCAGACCTATACACCCATTCTGATGTGCTCTCTTAATAACTCATCTCATGCGTTCTCTGGGTGCTCACTGTCCAGAAAATGAAGTGGGAGGAGCCAAAGATCTAACTCCGAGTCCCTGAAGTGGATTTCAGCTGCCACAAAGCATCCTGCCGGAGTATAAACTGTTGTTTTGTAGTAAATCAGGTCCATATGCTCTAGGTTTGATTGATTATCGGGGTCCATCTCAGATGTTCTGAGATCACCAACCACTTTGATCCCCTTCTTCCTAGTCAGCATACCCAGCTGTATAAATAATATTAGTCCAAGCACAACTTCCTGAACAAATGGTAAAAAGGAAAAAAAAAAGTTGATAATGTCCTATGTTTCCAGAAGCACAGGTGCTTCAGATCAGTGGGCTAATCTTGTGGAAACAGCCAACGCTAAGCCTTTTCCCAAGACAAGCTTTTGTGCTTTCAGGTTCAGATTCGGGAAGAATTTTCTTGGAGCTAAAAATGTTTCCTTTAGAGGTAATAGACTGCTAGCATTCTGTGTGGGTTTTTTTTTTTGGAGTCATTAAAAATGTAAAAGAAAAGCCATCAAAATAAAAGTATTAAAATCTGGACTATTATGATTAGTATATTATAGCAACTAACTTCCTGCTTTTGAGTTTTTCAAAGATGACTCCCATGAAAGCTTGAGACAAATACATAATTATAAAACCATCCTTCTCCATGGCTACTTTTACCAAGTGACCCACATGGAGACTCCTAGAAAATGATCTGGTTTGAGTCCCTTAAAAATGTTTCTTGTGAGCCACATCGTGGTAGCACGTGCCTTTAATCCCAGCACTCAGCAGGCAGAGGGAGGTGGATCTCTGTGAGTTCAAGGCCAGTATGGTCTACAGAGCTAGTCTCAGGACAGCCAAGGCTACAAAAAGAATCCCTGTCTTGAAAAAACAAACAAAAAACCCAAAAAACAAACAAACAAAAAGTCTCATGATTAAGTAGAGAACTTCACAGCTGAAGAAGTACAAGGGTTGTCAGGATTCCACTCTACATGATATGGATATTTCTAGTCAAACTCTCAAAAGACATTCCTTTGTAAATTTCTAGGCAAACACCAAAAGATCTATTCTAGCCTTTTTGCAGTTGAGAGATGATGCTCTAGCTTGTCTGATTCCGGTGATGGGGGTAAAGCCTGGTGCTTTAACCAGATCCCTAAGCTGTTGGGACTCTGGTCTTTGTCATCTAAATAGGGAGCTGAACTAGGATCTAATTCTGTCTGTGCCTCCAATAAACTAACGATGACTCTATTGTAATAGTACAGGTAACAAGAAAAGAGAATTCTAGATGGCCCTGGCTATACTACCGTGTTGGCTAGCTATGTTGGCACAAACTTATTAACCATTTAGACCCTTGATTTTCTCATCCGTAGAATGGTTATATCAATAGAACTGTATGTATATGAGAAGGCCGGATAAATGATTAGATGAGATCCCCCCCATGAAACATTGATCATATTGCCTGGCTTTATAATGTATGTGAGAAAAACATTACCTTCTGTTTGCCAAGAAAACATTTTTTGTAATTATTTATGTAACTTCCATTCTGTTCTTACGAACTTGATCAATTTTATAAAGATGAATTAATCAAGAAAATGGGTATGGAACATGGAGAATCTCTTTAAATTCTACAGGCTGATATAATGACTATGTCATCAATATCCCTGCTTCTAATGTTTTTATGGAAAATAGATATATGTGTCCTCTTTGGCTTGCTTCCCATGACAACCCATGAATGAACAGAATCACTGAAAATGTGGTTCTTTCTGAATGGTCTCTAGCCACAGCATCCCCAAAATATTTGACCAACAAAGAATAGTTTTGACAAGCCATAGGAGCCAAGTACAGGTATGTGCGTTCAATAGGGATTGTGTGATATTGGGAAGGGGTGCTCTGAGTCCAAGTCAGAATATAATGGCTAATCCCACGTGAACTGAACCTACAGCATCAAAGAACTTTGTGACAGATGGAAAGGATGGAGGCAAGATAGAGGGGCAGTCATGACGGCCATGGTGTTGACCGGGAAAAGGGAAGGCTCAGCTTCTCTTCACACCTGAAGTAACTGGCTGCACTTGAGGAGATTATCTGAACCTTAGTTCTTGACCTGCAACATCAGGAAAATTCCTGGTCAGGGCTTCTCACAAAACCCAGTAATATGACTGCAAGAAGGGATGCCATATCATCATAGAACATTCCACAAATGTGAGGCACGATGACAAGGTCCTCAGCTGGAAGGGCAAGGCACCCCTGAAGTAAGCCCATAGAAATAACTGCCTCCTTGGTAGAATTCTTACCCCTTTGCATTTCTTTGAACTCAGCAATTTCCATTCTTAAAATTTCCTTGACTTAAGATGATGTCATATACTAACTGCTAATTTGCACAGACATCCATTTCCACTTGGAAAGACATCCAAAACCCCAACCATTCTAGACTCATTTTCTCCCTGTGGGTTAAGAAGATCTGCGACCATCCTGTTTGCTTCTGCCTCCCTCCACTGGAACAGGAACCCAAATAGGCAAGGACGTAACCTGTTTAATTCACCAGCATGCCTCACACAGGATATGGTGTAGGGCCTTTAGTGTCTGTTGAGTGAAAGAACATGCAGATGTCACTTCACCAAGAGGACATCAACTGGTACCCAGAGCAAAGATGAAGTAGGGAGGGAGGGAAGATGCAGAAAGGAAGGAGGGAGGGGGGAGGGAGGGATTGGGAGAGAGATAGGGAGGGAGGAAGGAAGGGAGAGAGAAACAGACAGAGCAGAGAGAGAGGAGAAAACATTTGGACTCATTAGAAAGAACTTTGGCAAATGTTTCAGAGGTGCCCTCTAAGTACTCCATTTTCTCCCGTCACCCCTTTTCTAAGCTCTAGAAAAAGAAAGCCAGTTATTACTGATCAAAGGATCTTTTCTCATACCAATGATTAAAATAACCCCCGAAAACCAGTAAAAGTTATAGGAATACGAAGGATTATGACCTTGAAGCGCTGCTTAAGGTAACCAGCAATCTGGCCCTGGCAGAGAAGCGGCGGGTTTCCTGTGCAAATATAAATGGAGGAATAAAGATCTGAGAAGCGTAGGCTCCTGATGGAGGGCTGAGTTTGAAAGCAACCCCACACAGCGATTTCTCAAAATGCATGTTGGTCTAACTCCCGTGGCCGCTCCTCCGTCATCGCCCGTCATGTAATTACTGTGGGACTTGGTCATTGTCTAAGACTGAACAAAACTTGCCCCCAGACGAGCACCACTGGCATTGCCACAGAACCTCTAGGGCTCGTGATTGGCAGAACTAGGGAACCTGGCGGTTGTGATCAAGTCAACTCCAGGAAATTTGGCTCCATGGTCTTTTTTCAGCCTCAGGCTTGTGTTGCTGTTATTCTGTAAGGGAGACTGCAAAGTCAATGTTTGAGAGATGAATGGCGTGGAAAAAGTTGACCTTGGTGGCTTGGTAAATATTTGACCCAATGACTCCACCTCCCACCCCCAGAGTTTAACCTTTAACCTTGCATGTTGGAGCCTGGAGCATGTGAGGAGCAATTTTGGTCAGAATCCTAGGACGTGAGCAGCAGAGGCTGGCATAGGCTATGTTAAGCAAACAAACAAACGGACTGGAAGAATCTAGAATAGCTCACAGTAAAGCAGGAGAAGTGAAAGAGTCTGGTTTCTCAAAACGACAACAGCAGCACAAAAGAAAAAAAAATCTAAGAAAAGCTAGGAATTCAGCTTTGGGGAATCACAGTTTCCTGTGTTCTGAGACTACTAGAGTGAATTACTGCGGCCATTCTGTTTCCGTGTCACTTCTGGGGACACTGGGATTCTAGGTCCAGAGAGATTGATCGGCCTCGCTTCAGCTGGGTGCCCACCTCCACTTTGTTCAGGATGGGGGAATTACTGTGATCTTTTCCTTAAAGGAAATGTGGGTCCCTTGTAGAAAGTCAAACCGCTCTACGCGTCCTGTTGTGAGACAGCAGCTTCCTTAGCGCTGTCTAGGGAGATATGTAGAAGTCTCCCTAACCGTGGTCAGCTCCGCGCCGCCAGTTCGGCTTCATCCCTTCTCTTCTTTCAAATTCTGAATCAATATGCTGGGCATCTCCACACTAGGCTAGTATAGGCTCCCTCTCCCCAGAAGCAAGCAGAGGTATGTGTACAGCTTAAGATGTTAGGAAAAGGGAGATGGGTAAAAGGAGCGACATTGGCTGCCAGCCTGGTAGATACCCTGGCTGTTTGTTTCCTTATTTGACTTTTCATCCCAACCCCCAACTGAAGTTTCCCCTCCCTTCCCTCTTCCCAGGTCCTCCCCATTCACCTTCCCCCACCCCCTGCCCCATCTATTCCCCTACACCTTCCCTTCAGATACAGGCAGGCCTCCCATGGATAGGAACCAGTCATGGTATAATTAGCTGCAGTGAGACTAGACACCTCCTCTTCTGTTAAGGCTGAATGAGGCAACCCACCAGGAGGAAAGGGTCCCAAAAGCAGGCAACAAAGTGAGACACAGCCTGCTGTCACTGTGAGGAGTCCCACCAGAGGACCAAGCTACAAAACTGTCACATATAGGCAGAGGGCCTCTGTCAGATCCACGCAGGTTCCCTGGCTGTCATTCAGTCTCTGCGTCCCTATAAGCTCAGGTTAGTTGGTTCTGTGGGTTTTCTAGTGGTGTCTTTGACCCCAGTGGGTCCTATAATCTTTCCTCCCCATCTTCCACAAGTTTTCCCAGCCTCTGCCTAAATACCATAACCTTTGTTGTTGTTTTGTTATCAAGACAGGTTCCTCTGTAGCTTTGGAACTGGCCCTGGAACTCGCTCTGTAGATCAGGCTGGCCTTACAGAGATCAGCCTGTCTCTGCCTCCTGAGTGCTGGAATTAAAGGCACGTGTCACCACCTTCCAGCTATAAATAACTTTCTGAGGAGATAAACTCTTTGCGGTTTTCCCCTAAGCGGCAGAGTTTCGACTTAACTTGAGGGAGCCTGAAACCCATGGCTACTGCAGCACCTTGGATATAGCTTGTGCTGTTGTGACATTGGGGAAAGGTACCCATGCAATGTCAGCAATGTTTTCTCTCATTCCCTTTTCTAGAACGGACTTCACTAAATGTTTTATTATATCATATGATTCACAGATTGAACAAACAGATCACGACAGGGTGCTGAAGCAGCAGAGGAGAGCTGCCCAAGCAGTCTCTCCCAAGGAGGCGGCTGCCAACTCTGAGATTCAGGGTTGGCTAAGTCCCTCGGTTTCGCTACAGGTGACCTCTTAGGGGATCCATGGTTAGGCCATAATGCACCCAAGATCACACCCTCGTGTGTCCTGGATGGAACAAAACAACCCTACTGGGAAAGAAATATTTTCAGTCAAATATTATACTTGCCTAAAATGGTGGCTTAGGCCTGTGACCCCAACACTGAGAAGTCTGAGGCAGGAGGATCAGAAAGTCATCCTGGACTATGTAGTAGGTTCCAGACTAGCCTTGGATATATATGGAAGACCTATTTAAAGAAAACAAAACAGATCCAGTGAGACAGCACAACAACCAATGGCACCGGCCACCAGGTGATGACCCGATCTGATTCCTGGGACCCACATGATAGAGAGAAGCCACCCTTGCAAGTTGATCTTTGACCTCTACAATCATGCCATGGTGCTCTCTGATGTGTGCATGTGTGTGTGTGTGTGTGTGTGTTTGAGCATACATGGGGAGAATTTAAAACAACAAAATGAAATGTTGTTGAAGCATGTTTTAGCTTGAGAAACAGCTAAGTCTGCTGTTCCTTTAGTAAATATATGGATTTATTTCTTCCTTAATTCTGTTGGTTATAATCTTTAACACTTCTGGTTTTTTATTTTAACTTTTTCCTATGTAGTGTATAAAAAGCTAATAATTGACTTTGACTTTTGTTAGAGCAACTCATTATGTTCCCTTAGATTTCTTATTTCTCCTTTCAGCTCCATTGCATGTGATTTCCCCTTAGGTCCCTATCAGTATAGCTATGAGGCTATGAGGTACCAAAGCAGGACAGGGCTGACACTCCCTGGACAGCCGTCACATGCCAGACATTATACCGAGTGCCTTTGCTTGTATTATTTTGTTCACACTTGTAGGACTCTCCATGGACATATGACTCATCCATGACCCAGAGAGGTTTTTAAAAGTACCCAGGGTCATGGAGCTACGAATTGATGAGCTCATATCGGACCCCACACCTACCAGGTTTCAAAGCATTATCTGTTCATTATGTCAGGTGTAATAGCTAGATATTAGTTCATTAAGAACTGCTAAGCACCAGGAACACACATGCAGAGAGCCTGAGAAGGCTAAAAATGAGAAAGGTATGGAAATAAAAAATGGCTTTGTCTCATGGTTCCCCATTCCCCTAAGGGGAACCTGGAGGGTAACAGACTGCAGCTACTGAACTTAGTGACAAGTAGCTCTGGGTCAGAAGGAAGGACTACTAAGATGGGATGCTAGGTTCGGGAGTCTGCTGTGACAGCTTAGTGACTAGCCAAAACAAAGCATTCTCTTACAATTATAGGGGGGCTTTTTTTCCCACCTACCAGCTCCCAAATAACCAACATGGAGACTCAATAGTAATTTTAAATGCTTGGCCAATAGCTCAGGTTTATTACTAACTAGCTCTTACAGCTGAAATTAACTCATTTATATTAATCTACATTCTGCCACAGCGTGTTACCTCTCTTTCATCTTGTACCTCCTGTTTCCTCTCCATGTCTCACTGGCAACTCCTCTGACTCTGTTCTTCTTCTTCCCAGTGTCCTTAGTCTGGTTCTCCCACCTAACCTTATTCTGTCCAGCTATTGGCCAGTCAGCTTCTTTATTAAACCAATCACAGCATAATTTACACAGGGTACAGAGGGATTATTCTACAGCATCCGGTGATGTTGATTCGTTCTTTTCTTCAATGAGCCATTTGTACATGTCTACCAGTGTCTGGGCATACAACAATGAATAAGATATCAATTTATGAATGCTTATTACTTTCTTCAAGGACTTTCATGTCTATTGAAGAAGACAGATTCAGAAGCTCTTAGGACAAGTGAAAATATATTGTGTACTTCACTAAATGCCTCTTCTATAATCAACCTATTTTGGGCACATACTGATGGATAACTCAGTACCCACCTCACCTTGATTTCCTGTGCGAAGTCTGGTGAGATAGTAAAATACAGGCACCTTCAGTACTCCTTTCTCAACAAGTAGCCCCCTGAGAGGTTTTGCTTTTGTATTTTTCAGACAAGGTTTCTCTGTGTAGCCCTGGCCGTTTTAGAACTTACTCTGTAGACCAGGCTGGTCTTGAACTCAGAGATCTACCTGCCTCTGCCTCCATCCTGAGAGTGTACAGCAACACCATCAGTAAATTTCTGGTGTTAAACAACGGAAAAATAGAAAAGATCCCCTTGGTGTGGTATTATTATTACTGACATAAGATGGAAAGTAAGTTAGGTTAGTAGAACAAACCCAGGTAAATTTGGTAAAACACCAAATGCATCAGCTGGAGAGATGGAGTACTCAGGGCCAATGCCAGAAAAATATAGGGCAGAGTCAGAAAAAAATAGGCATAGCTGGTCTTAGTGATTTCTGGACATAGATGTGAGATGTAAGATGCAGCATTTTTCAGAGAAACAAAATAAGGCATCTCCCTTGACTTCCTTTCTGTTCGCCTAGACTGTGTATTCTGACTTAGCATTGGTTTGGACAGAATTTTCTTTATAAAAAGGTTTTTAATTAATTTTTTTTAGAATTTCATACATGAGTACTCTACATCACCCCCTTCAATTCCTCCCTTCCACTCAGTCTTAAGTTCATGACACTTTTAAATTATTGTTACATATATATTTTTTATATCTATGTGGGTATGTTTGTATCCTGTTGTGTCCATTTAGTGTTACTTGTATGTATACATGTTTAGGATACCACATGGGATTAGATAACCTGTCTAGGGGCTTATGCCTAGATAAAACTGTTTTTCCATATTTCAGCAGCCATTAATTGCCTGTAGCTCTTCATCTAGAGATGGGTCTTTATGAGATTTCTTCCCCATCCACATTGGCATGCCAACTTGTGTTGTCACTGTGCAGATCCTGTTTAGGTGACCATATTGTTACGATTTCATGAGTGTAACTTCCCAGTCGTATAGAGCAAGACATCTTCTCACAGCAGACCTCCTGGTCCTCTGACACCATCTTTTCTCTCCCTCTGCCTTGAGCGTTAGGTGTAGGAGTTGTTTGTAGATGCGTCCATTGGGCTTGGGACACATGGTCAGTTGTTCGCTTCATTTCTACCAGTTGTGGCTTTTCTGTAATGATCTCTGTCTGCTGCAAAACAAAGCTTCTTTGATGCGGGGTGAGAGCTTCACCTAGCTGCGGATATAAGGGTAAGTGTTTAGGATGCACTTAGAAGCTATATTGGTCTAGGAAAGTGGCGGTAGTGGGCTCCCTTTTAGGGTACATGACTTTACCAGTAGTTGGGTAGGTTTACAGTACTAAGCACGAGTTTCCTCCTATTCAGTAGATCTTAAACCCAATTAGTGAGCTGTTGGCTACAGCTGTTGGATTGGTAGAATTAATATTGTGAAAATGGTCACCCTACAAAAAAAAATCAATTTGCATATTCAATGCAATTCCGGTGAAAATCCTCATTATATTCTATACAGGAATAGAAAGAAAAGACTCCTAAAATTCACATGAAACCACAAAACACCCCAGATTGCTAAAGTAATCAAGCAAAGAAACAACACAGGAGGGATTACCATAACAGATCCCAAACTATATTACAGAACCATAATAATAAAAACAGCATGGAAGGCAAATTCTTATTTGCTAAGAAGGTCTTCGTTCATCACCATCCTCCGAGCCATGTAACACGTGCATCATTTCCTCCTAAAATATTATCTAGGAAACTTGGCAGGGGCACCAAATTACCCTTTCCGTCTTCTCTCCAAAGGCCCAAGGATATGTGTTCAAGTAGGTTCTTGGAAACAGTCCTGGAGAATGTGCAACATTCCAACATCAACAAGCACACTCTAAGAATGACTGTGTGTCACAACGATGCTTACGAAGTCAATATTCTTATTTACACGCTCATCTACGTGGCCACAGCCCACACAGTTCACACAGCCTTGCCATATCTCTATGGAGTGCTCTGTGCTATCAAGTTAGCTGCTTAAGAAAGGTGTCTGAGTACCTGGAGTCAGGCGGAAAGAATTCAGCAGTGCTGGGGCAGGCAGCGCTATACTTGATGGACTGCAATGTTCCCTCCACGGATGCTCAAATGGCACGGACAGGCAGCAGCCTCCATGAGTCAGAACCCACTGCCTCCTTGTCCTTTGTACTTTGTCTTTTGAGCCAATAAAATACAGTAACACCCAGACCTATAATATCTTATCTGCAGAAAAATAAGCCAGTAGCAAAGCTATGCACTGAACTCTGAGCCAGTCTCTACAAGAGCTTCCTAGAACCCTGGATTTGAGGGACCCATTTTTGAGAAAGAAAAACCAAGTTGACAATCTTCTTGAAGTTTTATCTATCTTGGAAACAGGGTACCTAAAAGAAAAAAAAAAGACATATTTTAAATAAGAATTTGAGTGGTACTTAGAATTAGCATATAATTTCTTGAGTGATTTATTTTCATTTTAAAAAGTATTTTTGAGGCAGGATCTTTTTTTTACCCCACACTGACTTAAACTCTCTCTGTGACTGAGAATGATCTTGAACTTGCTATCTTCTACTTCTACATCCCAAGTGCTGGGACTTCAGATAGTTGATGCCATGCTGGGTTTGTGTGGTGTCGGGAATCAAATCCAGAGCTTTTTGCACGGTAGGCAAGCACTCTACTAACTGAACTACATCTCCAAGCCCTTAAGTGATATTTCAAAAGATAAAACAAGGTTTTAGAATAGGCTAGTAACTTCTGGAGCCGAGTAGTATCCATGCATACTCCCATGCTTGTAGGCTGGCCAAGAAACTATGTTCTGTGGGACATTTTCATGGATTGTGGCAAGGAAAGAACCGAAACATCTTACCACAGCTGATGCCCTTAGATAACTTTTACTCGACAATGTGATTTAGATTTTGTATTTGCTGCAGCTTGGTCAGTCAGGTTTCATTCAGAACACATTTTCTCCAGTTTCTTTGCCACAGAGCATACTAGACAGAGATGCTCAAAGTCAATTCATGTGGCTACCCGAGTTTTATGCGATTTCAATTTAAGGAAACAACAATTAGGATATTTTCAATGATGAGAAGAACTCTATTAAGCTGTCACAAATGTCAAAAGTTCCTGGATCTGTTAACACTTATGTAATTGTTCTGGAAACCCCACGCGCCGGAATAGACCTACAATGCCAGGCATGACTCACTGAATATTTCTATGCACACACTCACTCTAAAGCACCCTCCAGTTGCGATTCAATTCTTCTAAGAACAAAATCAAAGACAAAATATGGCACACCAAATGGAAAAGTTTTCCCTGTTAATTTCTTTCTCTTTTCTTCTTTCTTCCTTTCTTTTCTTCTTTCCTTCTTGAAGAAAGAAAGAGAGAAGGAAAGAAAGGAAGGAAGGAAGGAAGGAAGGAAGGAAGGAAGGAAGAAAAAAAGAAAGAGAAAGAAAAAGAAAGGAACATAAGAACATGTTGATTCTCAAATTTACAATTGGTCTTTACTTTTTATTTCGTCTTGTGACTTTATACCCAAGGGTTTTGTTTTTGTTTTCTTTTTGTTTTTAGTTGGCTAGTAGCAATGATTGGTGCCTTGATTTTCTGCTCAAGGCTAAGGACAATGATGCCTGAGATGAAGGGCCGATCATCGTCTACACAAGACCTCAATCATGACGTCTCATCAGAAGCCTACTCTCTATTCAGTTTTGTGAAGTCAAATGTTGGGGTGGGGGATGGAGAAAAGCTATGGCATCCTGATAGCCTGTATTCCCCAGGGGGTCTGCTACCTGCAACTTCTGATGTTTAAGGCAGTGGGCATTTCACTACTCAGACACAGAATCCAGTCTAAAAATCCTGTCAGCTCTGAGTCAAACCTGACGCAGCAAAGGCAGTCCCAACAGGCAGCTGAAACTGATTAATGGTGGGAATTGATGCCTGGACAGTAATAGGGGCTCAACCATTTGGTTCATCAAGGCCTTGCCACAGGAAGTTATCAGTTTGTTCTCCACCTGCAGGTGAGCAATAACAATCAGATGGCCCTGACTGGGGCCTGGTAGACAAGAACAGGGTTCCAGGAGGGATTCATGGTCTAAGAAGGACTGATTAAGAAAGATAGGGTCGGGGAAGAGGGCTGGAGAGATGGCTCAGTGGTTAAGAGCACTGGTTGCTCTTCCAGAGGTCCTGAGTTCAGTTCCCAGCACCCACATGGTGGCTCGCACCAATCTGTACAATCTGTAATGAGATCTGGTGCCCTCTTCTGGCGTGTAGGCATACGTGCAGAGGAACACTGTATACATAATAAATAAATTAAAAAAAAAGAATATAGGGGAAGAAACGAGGCAAAAATGTAACTATAGAATGGAACGTGAGCTGGGAAGACAGCTCACTGGTCAACTCCTGGCCTTGCAAGCATGAAGTCTTAAATTCAATCCCCAGAACCAGCCCAGGAAGGCTGGGTGTAGCAGTGCATAGTTACATTCTCTTCACCGGGGAGCAGGAAGCAATAGTCTAATTGGTGACATGGCCAATGAGCCACTGTCTCCAAGGAGTTGACTGGCGCTCCCGAAGACGAACCTCTGCCATTATTTGGCCATCACACACATATGCAACAACTCCAAACGTCCACTCAGATGCACTAATAGAAGAAGGACACAGGGAAAGCGCGATGGGGACCAGAAAGGATCTTGCTGCTGGCAACGGAGAAGGAGCTGTCGAGAGTAACTGGAGCAGCCCATGCTGAACGAAACGGCCTGCTTACATTTCCTTGGGGTTGAGAACAGGCAGGTACAGGACTGAGCTGCAGGCAGGTCTCTACAGCCCCAGTCAGAGATTGACCCTGATCTTAGGAACTCAGAAAGTTCCAGACATCCTATCACATGAAAATTCAGACTCTCAGCCCTGTTTGATTTTTCTTTTTTAATGCTGCTTTTCTTGCCTGAAATTCTGCAGCTCAGATTTTGAGAACTGCTTATCCTCCAGGATGGAACTGCTTGGAAAGCCTCTTCAGGTTCCATGGTTTTGAAATGCTTCATATGGGTCTCTTTAGGGATACTTGCTACACCTTGTCTTGACTGGTTTTGCTTCCTGTGTCTTTCTTTCTCTTGCTTCTTACCCAAGTGCCCTCAGCATTTGCACAGACCGGGGCAACACCAGCATAGACAGAATTTGCTGCTGGCGAAAAGGCAATGGGAAAGACATGAGTGGGTTAATGGATTAAACAAATGCTTATCAGATAAAACCGTCATTATTAAAAATCTGCTTGTTACATGAAAATCTGTAGTCCGCCAGTAGCCATCAGTAGCACTTACTGACAAGAGATGAAAAGAATAACAAGATACTGACATCCTGAACCTCATGTGTGGTCCTTCGTATAGATTTTACCTCACATCAGCCCAAGATGAATGTGCAGCTCAAACATCCATTTTACAGATGAGAAAATACAGGTATTGTACCATGATCTTGAAGAATTTGTTCTGATTTGGTATCTATATCGTCTACAAAATGAGAGGAGCCATTTTTTATTATGATTAAATCTTTTCATTTATTTTACATACCAACCACAGTTTCCCCTCCCTCCCCTCTTCCTGTCCCCCCCCATCTATCTCCACCCCACCTCCACATCCACTCCTCCTCCAGAGGCAGGCCTTCCATGGAAGTCAAGAAAGCATGGCTTATCAAGTTGAGGCAGGACCAAGCTCCTCCCTCTGCATCAAGACTGGACCTCAAGGCATCCCAGCCTGGGGAATAGGTTGAGAGAAGCCCTTCTTACTTGGGCCCTTCACTTTTCACACGGGACATGGATGCTGCCTGTGGTGGGGTTACAAGACCTACATGTCTCCTCCTTTTTTCCCTGACTTGAATTAATAAGGACAGCATGACCTGTGTGGTCCTAGTGAAAGGTCCCACACATTTACCTTTCCCTTGTTGCCCCAGAAGCCACTAGAGCAGTATGGGCCACGACCCTTTGTGTGTGTGGGGGGGGTTGTTGAACAACCTTTTCACAGGGGTCACATATAAAATATCCTGCATATCGGTATTTATATTACGATTCATAACAGTAGCAAAATTACACTTTTGAAGTAGCAACCAAAATAATTTTATGGTTGGGGGTCAGCATGATGTGAAGAGCTAACTGTATTAAAGGGTTGCAGCATTAGGAAGGTTGAGAACCACTGGATTGGAGGCTCTAATTCTCTAAGTCATTTACTCTGGTAGCCTTAGGATATGGAACATAGTAAAAATGGAATGAAATGACGAGAGAGATAGTAGCATTGCAAACAGACGGACTTCACATTCACCTACTCGTTACCTCTCTACCTTGTCTCAGGGCCACATAAGTATGTTACTTTATCTTCTTTTGTCCTCACTCCACTAAAAGAGTACATTTCCTTACCCCATAGTCTCCTCATGAGGTTCCCAAAGTTCCCAGAGATTTGGCAATTGGATGGTCTTGAGGCCCAAAGCTGTCAGGGTTTGAACAGTGGCCTACTTGGCCCCAACTGAATGTAGTTCGGTCCTTTCGAAGCACCTGGACACAGGCACACCACATAATGCCTTCAGTATTCTCTGGTGTCATAATCACCATTGGTGGCATTTCCTTTATATATATATATATATAAAAGCATGATTTTCATGGCAGCTTTTTTACCTGCTGGAAAAAGCTGTAAAGATACCATTGACTGAGAGCGGTCAGTGACTCTCAGTCAGACGCTGTCGCTGTGGTAGTTGAAGTGTTTCGTGGTTCTAATCGGGGTATTCACAATCCCTGTCTTGACTTCTGTTGTTTTTGCCTCGTTGCTTCTTTTGCAACTTGCGTGCCGTCTTGTGTGACCTGTTTGTGACGGATGCTAACCTGTTGAAAGGATGCACCGGTGAAGCGAGACAAGAATCCTGTGTCTGCACCCCACACTGTTTGCTTTGTGAAATTCCAGACTGTTTAATCTGCTCGACCTCATCCTAATAACTCCAGATTCCACTTTTCTTAATGACTTTCCCCTCCTTAAATGCCTACACAGTTATCTTTGAAGAAGGCAAAAAGGCATAGATGAATCATTTGCAGGAAATGGGGGGGGTAGTGTGGTTGGCACGGCAGATGGTTGAGTGTGTGGGCACATAGCTGTCTCTGTTGTTCCTCCCGCCACGCTCTGGAAACAAGTCCCTTGGAAGCATATATTCATTCCAGGGTGGGGGCTGCATCCGCTTTCAGGTACCAACATGTAAATCTACATCCGCTGGGATTCCTTGTAGACGCTCAAGCCCAGGGTGCGATATTATCCTGCCCTTGAAGTTTTGACATTAGGCCTTCTAGACATAAAGTAATAAACTACTTCGACTCATGGAAACAGAATTCCTCTTGCCATCTTGTTTTTTTTTGTTTTTTGTTTTTTTTTTTGTTTTTTTTTTTCTCCAGCAGGATATGAAGTAAGTGTGTGGGTATTCCTCCTGTGTTGTGGTGCCAGCTCTCTGACCTTAAAAGGGGCTGGCAAACGCTTCTATAGAAGCTGGGACTGGGTTTTCAGACCAAAAATGTAGGTTAAGCAGAAAATCCCAGATTGTTTCTGCTGGAGCTTGTTGTGGTTGGGGTATGGAAAGGAATAAAGCGTCCCACATGCTTGGGGACAAGAATTGACCAGAAAGCTCACTGAAATGTTCTGCCCAATGTATGTATGCATCTGAGCAACTGTGGTCATTTTGCTGAACTGGCTGGACTAGATTTCTAGAATTCAAAGCAGCATGGGAGTTGGAAAGAGTCTATCTCAGAAGGCTTCATTTTGCCTCTCTCTTCCTTCCTTTTAAGTTGCCAGATGTCATCCATGTACATTTGCTATTTGCTATTTTTTTTGTTTTGTTTTGTTTTTGTTTTTCGAGACAGGGTTTCTCTGTGGCTTTGGAGCCTGTCCTGAAACTAGCCCTTATAGACCAGGCTGGCCTCGAACTCACAGAGATCCGCCTGCCTCTGCCTCCCAAGTGCTGGGATTAAAGGCGTGCGCCACCACTGCCCGGCAGCATTTGCTATTTTATTTCTGCAGGTATACACTCATTCACTTGACAGGCCCTCTTTGACTGCTCTTTCTATTCTCATCAAGGCCATCGGCCCTCCAGACCCGTACGGCAGCCCACAGGTATGCAGAAGAGCGTCGGCCCTGTTTTCCGTAAATCGGTAGGAGTTTTGGTAAAACATGTTTCTAGAATTTGGGCTGCATCTTAGCACAAACCATGACTTGGAAACGACATATTTCACAAGTGAACACTGTAAGAGTCCCTTTAGGGGACAAAGGAGATGGCTTATTTGAAAATCGCTTGCTGTGTGAGCACGAGCATCCTCACAGCAAGCCAGACATAGCAGCATGCAACTTGTGTCTCAGAACTGGGCAGGCAGAGACAGGGGGATCCCCGGGGCTTGCTGATTGGCTGGTCTTGCCAATAGGTGAGCTCTCGGTACACTGAGAAATTCTGTCTGAAAAACAAGGTGGAGTCATAAAAGAGATAGCTAAGAGTTCCCATTGGCGTGCTCATACACACACATTCACTCACAATCGCCTTTAATAATAAATACCAAGCATCCTCTAGTTAAGAACAAGTAGAGTTGGGCCAGAAATCAACATGCAAGATCACAGAATATATTTCATGAATCAAGATCATAAATCTTGTTAATAGATTTTCCACCCCCATACTCATTATGATTAGGTGACCTTTTATCTGAAAATCTTACAGATTGATCCCACAAAGACACTAATTCTTAGATCTTAACTATTTTTCATAGTTTTAATACATGACTAAACAGACCTTCCTCCTCCTCCTCCTCCTCCTCCTCCTCCTTCTCCTCCTCCTCTTCTTCTTCTTCTTCTTCTTCTTCGAGATTTCCTAGCTTCCACTGACCTCACGTTTTAGCTCTTTCCAAGTGATCTGGGAAGAGGGTGGGACTTGGCATCCAGTCCCAGCAGAAGGAACCTCCGTGGCTTCAGGACACAGGTGTGGCGTGAATGGGCTCACAGACCTCACCTCTTCAAACTGCTTTCCTCCCTCCTCTTCCAGACACTTCAGTGAGATCTGTAATCTAGCTTCTCCACCCTCTCCCTTAAGTGGCTGAGTAACAACCCAAAAGTACAGGGAAGTTAATATTTAAATCAAGAGATTAGAGTTCAAGGAGAAAATGCCCTCTGTTTTTCTTCACTTTTGACCACCGCCCGCCACTCAAGAGATCGTCAAGCAACTGTCCGTGTTTGCTTGCAGAATTCTGGCTAGGTCCTTAACACATCACCTAGCACTCGCATTTCTTCCTTTCCTACCCTCCCACCTCCCGCCTTCACTTTACAGCCTTGGGATTTCTCTTCCCAGCATAGCCTAGGGTTTTATTTTACAATGTATCTGTATCTAACAACATTCAACTTGGTTTCGTGCCTACAGCCTGTTTTCTTCCTGATGAGATAGACGTACAAAAGAGAGCTAGAGGTTTCTTTCGGTGAATTGTCCCTGTGTCAAGGCCTCTCATCTACCTGGGACTTTAATCTCATCAACCTGTGGTTAGATGCTGAGCGGAGACAAGCACAGGACAGGAGCATGTTTAGCATGTGCGAAGCCCAGGGATTCATCTCCATCATCAACAGAAGAAAAATCAAACAGGTTTGCATGCTAGTACTTACTTCGTTGGGTCAGTCGTTTCTGACTACGCCAGCCTAATAGCTCTCCCTACAGAAGTCCCACCCGAAGCCCTGACAAACCCACTTCCCTAGCTCCACAAAACCAACTGCACTGGTGGCTGTCTACGTCTTTACAAGCAGGAGCTCCCGCTTCTGTGCCGGAGACAAAGCCGGTCAGAATAGTGCTTAAAATCCTTCTCATTCAGGAATTTCCTCATTCTGTTTTGTGTATATTTCTGCTGCCAAATGAAATACGATATTTAGGGATTGTAAACAGACCCTTAAAACCTTCCCAGATGGAGAAAAGGGCAAAGGGACTTTTCCCACTTCCTTTGAAATGGGAATGGGTGAAATGGTATCTTTTCTTTTCTTCTATGTCTCTGTCTCTGTCTCTCTCTCTCTCCCTCTCTCTAAGGGTGGACGGAAGAACTAAGGCCTTCTTGGAAGTATCACTTTCTCTTTTCTGCTCTCAACAAGGCAGGAACTGTGAGCAGGGCTGGAGACATTGAAACTCTTAACTTCATGATTTACATCCCTTAGAAAGTTTGTGTGGGTTGAAACATGACAAATATACCCTACAGGGAGCCTATAGAGTGAGGGCAATTCCCACTGCAACTGGAAATTGGAAAGGAAAAGACATTGAATTATGTCTCAAAGGGTCCTTGAAGATAGTTGAGTATAACTCTACACTGATTTTTTTTTTCCCCTCTGTGAAGCTAATGGTTGATTAATGATAGTTAAATCTACTGGCTATCACGAATATATCATTGTGGATGGATAGTAAGGTATACAAATAATAGTGAAAATTCACTTAGAAATGGGTCAAGAGTGGGAGGATACAGGTCAGAAGAAAAGAAATACATTTGTTTTCTGGTTGCTGCTTGAACCCACACAAGGTCAGGTAAATGTTCTACCCCCAAGCTACATTGCCAGCAGAGGAAAGGAAATTCAAATAGCCTTGAAGTATCCGGGAAATGCTCAATTTTGATAATATTGTAATACCTTAATAAGTTAAAATAATCTAATAAGTTGGCTTTTCACCAAAGAAATACAGATTGAAAGCTGTGGGGTAGTCAGTGTCCATGGACCAGCTCAGCAGAGGGCTGTGGGGGCATTTTAAGAGAAGTATCTTCTTGGTGGGAATGTAAGCTAGCAATCTTTAAAAAGGGCATTTGAATAATGCCTATCAAATTCTAAGTTCACACACTCTGACCAAACAGTTCCACATCTAAGAACTGTGGATATACGCACATAAACAAACAAACAACAACAACAACAACAACAAAAAACCCCAGATGTGTAAAAATAAGTTCTGGCTTGCATTAGCAACACCGATTCTGCTTGGTGAAATAAATTATGGGGTGATCATGTTACACAACGCTGCGTGTCATTAAAAAGAACGACATGACTTAGCAGGAAAAGGCACCTGCTGCCGAGCCTGACAACCTGAGTTCGATTGCCGGAACCTACATGGTAGAAGGAGAGAACTGACTCCCGCAAGTCGTCCTGTGACTTCACACACATTTTGACACCACCTCATATAGGGACAAATAAAGAAACGAGAAAAAGAAAATAAAGACTAAAGGAAGCTGGGCCTGGTGACAAAAACCCACGGTCCTAGCTACTTGGAAGCTGAGGCAGGAGGACTGCCAGCCTGGGCTATACAGAGTGAATGTAAAGTCTGCCTGGGTGATTTAGTAAGAACCTATCTCAAAATATGAAAGTAAAAGGATGACTAGAGATACATTTCAACAGCAGAGCCCTTGCTTAATGTGTTTGTCATCCAGTGTTCAGTGCCCAACACACGGGGGAAAGAAGAGAACGAGGAAGCTCTCTATTTCCTGGAATGAAGCCATCTCCAAAATGGAGTGAAGAGAAACGTGTGAAGGGAAAACTGCAACTGTATTTTGTGAGTTTTGCCTGCTAGACCTGGGCCATAATAGTGAATATGCTAATGAATGCATATTCTCATACAGAGACTGTCTGGAAGTCAGCTGATAGTGGTTGTCTTGAGGGGAGGTAATAGATGGCCAGGAAAGACACACTTTCATTCTATACGATTCCTTTCCTTTTGTATTTTAATTCATGTTAAAGTTTCATGTGCCCCCAGATAAATCAATAATGTTTTTCCTTTTTCTATTTTGGTTTTATTTTTACTTGCTTAAAAAAAAAACTTGCACATTTATACAAAAGGTATAATAAACACAGACATTTGAAAGGAGCTTTTGTTGGCTTCGTGGGTAAACTATACTTTGCAGTTCCAAATCCCATGGCAACCACATACATTTTGGTCTAAAAGCAAATAAAACATCTTTTAAAAAAATATTTATTTATTTATTATGTATACAGTATTCTGTCTGCATGCCGGAAGAGGGATCCTGATCGAATTACAGATGTTTGTGAGCCACCATATGGTTGCTGGGAATTGAACTCAGGACCTCTGGAAGAGCAGCCCGTGTTCTTAAACTCTGAGCCATCTCTCCAGCCCTGCAAATAAAACATCTTTAAAGATTATACCTGAACGGGAACTATCAAGTAGCTGCCCACTGTACTGTGTTTAGGAATGAACGGCTTTTTTCCCCGCGATCCTCGCAAGTCGGCACAGTCTGCTTCCGACTGTTTCCTCAGAGTTCTCTCAGGCGAAGGCATCTCCGCATTACACGGAAGAATGCGTTGCGAGAGCAGTCTGAGATCTGTGATATTTAAACTGTCCTCAAAACAAGAACAAAGTTGTGTAAGGATTAATGAGGCTTATTCTTCTGTCCTTTGCAATCTTCTAATTGCTTTGTGATGGATTTCATCAGTACATTTTCCTGGTAACCGGGAACAAAGGAATCAGAATAACTCACCATAACTGGTGCAAATATTTCCACCGGGAAGCACTAATCATTTGTTACATAGGCACATGTACTTCTGAGAGGAGTGTATATTATCTTATTATCGCCTCCCCGTGTGTTCATGCCGTCTCCTCATAGTATCATTCCTTCTTTCTTTTTTAATTAACTATTTATGTTAGCACAAAAGTGGTTTTATTAGGCCTTTTTTATACATGCACATTATTATACTTTGTTCTTGCTTGTAATGGAAAAATTAAAAATGCTGCAGGATCCCCAGCGGCGGTAGGCAGCAGAAATGCTGTAGGTCCCCAAGTGGTGGTAGCGGCCATGTGGCAGCAGGCAGTCCCAGGCAGAGACAGCTGCCAGTCCCTGAGCGGTGGCTGGTCCCAGGCAGGGAGACATGTGGTGGGCGGGCAAGAGACAGAGACATGGATAGGCACGCCATGCAGAGTAAAGTTGGACATTTATTCAGGGGGTTATGGAGGGAGAAGGGTGAAGGGGAGAAGAGCAGAGGGAGAGAGAAAGAGAGAGAGAGAGAGAGAGAGAGAGAGAGAGAGAGAGGAGAGAGAGAAAAGCGGGGGAAGGGGAAGGGTGGAGAGAGAAGCAGAAGCTGCCTCTCCGAGAGGAAGACGGAAAGAGAGAGAGAGCTCAGGCTGGAAGCTGAAGATCAGCCTGCCTCAGCGGATGGGGGAGGAAGTGGGCGTGGCTTGTCTCTTAAAGAGACAGATCATTACATTGCTCATCCTCTTGTGCCACTGTCCTCAACTGTGCCTTCTGTCCCCTTTGCCTGGTTCCAGAGAGTCCTTTCTTTCTGCTTTCATGTCATAGGTACTCCCTTATCTCACACACCCCGAGATCTCGTCTTCCTTTTTCATTATTTTAACATGCCCTGTTTTGTTTTGTTTTTTTTTTTAAAACCAACTCTCTTTTGACTAATTTTGGAATAAAATCTGCTTTCTCAGATAACAGACTGATTACATCAGCTTCTTCGCTGTTATTTGCCTGATAGATCATTTTCCATTCTTTGACACTCAGTCCGTAGATGCCTTTATCAGCATGATATGTTTCTTGTAGGCAAGAGTTGCATCTGTTTTTTTGTTTTGTTTTGTTTGCTTTTGTAACAGTCTCATTGTAAAGCTCTGGCTGCCTTGGAATGCGCTATGTAGACTAGGCTGGCCTTGAATCACCTGCCTTTGCTTCCCAGTGGAAGCAAAGCCATGCTTGGGTCTAGATTTTTCCCCCCTTCGAGACAGGGTTTCTCTGTGTAGCTTTGGAGCCTGTCCTGGCACTCACTCTGTAGATCAGGCTGGCCTTGAACTCACAGAGATCAGCCTACCTTCCAAGTGCTGGGATTAAAGGCATGTGCCACCATGCCCAACTGGATCTAGATTTTTAATCTACTCAGCCAGCCTTTTCTCTTTATTGATGAGCTAGGAGCCTTTACTTTTAACGTTGCTGTTGGGAAATGATTACTATTCCTTGTGATTGTGTTTTCCTGAATACTTGGATTATTTGCCCTTGACTTTCCCCCATCAGAGTTCAAGTTTGCTGATTTACTGCTCCGGTCACGATGGGCTCCTTTCTAGCTCTCATCTGTTTGTCTGTCTCACTCACGAAATTAATTTTCCTATGATTGAGATTCTCTTTCCTATCTATGCTTAGCCGTGGTTCTCAACCTTCCTGATGCTGTGACCCGTTAATACAGTTCCTCATGCTGTGGTGACCCCCAACCATAAAATGATTTTTGTTGCTTCTTCATAATTGCAATTTTGCCACTGTTATGAATCACAATGTAAATATCTGTGTTTTCTGATGGTCTTAGGTGACCCCGGGAAAGGGTCTTTCCACCTGCAAAAGGGTCACAACTCATGGACTGAGGACCACTGGTTTATCATAGTCTCTTAGTCATTTCTGCACTGCAGGCTTAAGGATCGAGGAGGGCTCCAGTTCATACTCACCTTGAAATGTCCTTATTTCTGCAGTAATTCCAAGAGATAGCTTTGACGGAGACAGTAATTTTGAGGGCTTGAGATAAATCATCCCATGCTTTCCTAGTATTTATTCCGATGTCTCTGCCTTTGTCAGTAGATTGGCATTTTCCCCCTTGAGTTTTCAATATTGACTCTTTGCTTTATATTTTTGACAACTTGACTATAATCTGTCATGTAGAAGGTCTCCTCACGTCGTGTCTCTTTGAGATTATAAATACCTGTGATGTTTGAATGTCTACAGGTTTCTCTAGATTTGGGGAGCTTTCTGCTATAATTTTCTTCGAACGTACTCTAACATGAGGAAATGTATTAAAGGGTCACAGCATCAGGAAGGTTGAGAACCACTGCTCACACAGATAGGGAAGAGAGTCTCAATTGTTTACCTCAGCTTCTTCTATGCTGTGTCTTCCCCATGGTTCCCTTGACTGTATTACAGGATCTGGGACTTTGTGATCATGCTTGGTGACTTTCTTTTCCTTACTGACATTTGAATACGTGGTATTTCCTCTGTCTGTCCCTCTACCCCTGTCATTCCAGCTTCTGCTTGGTCAAATCTATTGACGATTAACTTCCTGCTTTTGTTTCTTTGTTTTCATTTATTGAGTTTTCTATTCCAACATTTCTAGTTAGTCTTTATTTTTCTTCAAAATATTAATTTCTGGGGCTGGAGAGATGGCCCAGTGGTTAAGAGCACTGACTGCTCTTCCTAGAGGACCCGGGTTCAATTCCCAGCACCCACATGGCAACTAACAACTGTCTCTAACTCCAAGATCTAACACCCTCACACAGACATACATGCAGGCAAAATGCAAATTAAATAAAAGTAAATAGTTTAAAAAAATATTAATTTCCTTGCTGGATTTTTCTTCTGTGTTGCTGATTTCTTTTGTTCTTTCTTTCTTTCTTTCTTTCTTTCTTTCTTTCTTTCTTTCTTTCTTTCTTTCTTTCTTTCTTTCTAAATCCACACTGCTGATTTTCTCATCTATTTTTCTGAACTATTTTTGTAAGCTGCTGTCTTTCCTTCCCTGGCCCAACACTGAATCAACTTGCTTGTTTATATGATTTCTGGTAATTGACCATTTTTGCTTTTTAAATCATCTAACATTTTACTTGTTTTGGTGGCTTTAAGTTCTGTGGTTGAGGAGTCATGTCACCTAACTTTTTCATATGTTTGTGTTTCCATGTTGCAACTTATTATATCTGATGATCTATATATCGATTCCAGTCTTATTTAGGAATCTTACTGAGTAAGTGATACTTGAAGTATAGCTTAGAAGAAAACAGTCTGTGGAAGCATCGCCTGCCCCCCCACCCCAGGCAACAGATTGGAGCTGTGCTCAGTTCTTGCCTTGGTTTATCACCAGTCTTTTTCTCTGTGCTTTTCAGAGAGTCTCTCATTTTCTTTGTGGATTTTCAATGCTCTTCCTCTTTATCTTTTTTGGAATAGAGTCTGCTTTTTATTCCAATTGTCTTCTTCACTGGCACACTGAGGTGTGCCATCTTACCTAGAAATCCTATTCGGTTTTGGTTTTTTTTTTTTTTTGTTTGTTTGTTTGTTTTTTGGAATAAGGTTTCTCTGTGTAGCCTTGGCTGTCTTGGAACTCACTTTATAGACCAGGCTAGCCTCGAACTCACAGAATTCCACCTGCCTCTGCCTCCCAAGTGCTAGGATTAAAGCTGTGTGCCAAAATCACCCAGCCCTTTCTTTTTTTAGGGCTGAGGAATAAATATGGGGCCTCAAATGTTCTGGGCTACTTTTCTACCATTGACCAACTCAAGCCCTCCTGTTTATTTTTTGAGACAGGGCTAAATTTGCCCAGACTGTCCTTGAACTTAGAATTTTCCCACCTCAATCTTCCAAGTAGCATTACAGCCATGGGCAACCAGGCCTGAGCTCTTAACTGTTCTTTTCTTGAGTAGATCATCCCCATGTGATTTAGCTTTCTATCTTCTGAATATCTTGTACCAACTCAGCACTAATATCGGGTGTAAGATTTTTCTTTTTTTCTTTTTTTGGTTGTTTTTCAAGACATGGTTTCTCGGTGTAACAGCCCTAGATGTCCTGGAACTAGTTCTGTAGACCAGGTTTGCCTCGAACTCACAGAGATCCACCTGCCTCTGTCTCCTGAGTGCTGGAATTAAAGGCATGTGCCACCATTGCCCTGCTAAGATTTTTTTTTTAAAGGTGGAAAACAGATTTACTTTGAGAAGACTTAAACCAGTCTCAGTATGCTGTGGGTTCTCTTATAGATTCAAATGACCCTTTCCCAATCAAAATGAGCAGAGAAACAGCATATGGTCCAGGACAATAGATTTCTAAGGGTGACAAAGGGCCTGGCAACTGAGGGAAAGGGCATGGTTAGGTGCCCTTCGCTATAAGGACAGACTACAAGCTTCAAATGACAAAGTAGAAGCTGAAGACATTGTGCCCAGTTCTTAACTTAGATGTTGTATAATCTCCTCCTAGCATGCCCAGCCCACAGTTCTGCAAGAGTAATAATAGGAACAGCATCTCTTACACTTTTGCTCACAATGGGAAATCCAGGCCCTTCTTAACAAAATTCCTCTGCAGAACAGCGTTTGTAACCATACAGGTTGCAAGGGCACTTTCATCTGGAAAGCAACAGGCTCTTCTATTGAAGATGTCACTTCCTAGGTAGGGACAACTCAGCATTTCTGCAAAAGAATCCTTCAAAGAGTTCTGCAGATCCTTTGACTCAGTCTTCGGTTTTTCAGTAGGCTTGAGAAATTGCATAATAAACCATTAAGGCGGGGGGGGAGAGGTGGTGGCAGCTTCTTTTCTCCAAGAATAATTATTGCAACTCCCATTTAAACTAACACTTCTCCCTTTTCCTGGTGGCAGTTGCAAGCATCTCTGGGTACTGCTCTGCATGAGGTAAGATAAGTATTTTGTCATCGTCTATTATTAGGGAGGGATTCGGAGTCACAGAGAAGCGAAGTGATTTTTCCAGCCTCAGAAATAAAGGGACAAAAATGAAGCTGGCTGATGAGTGCCTTTATTTTAGGAACAGGACAGCTGTGTTGGTGTGAGCGTCATTTTCCTGGACAATTGCAACGGCTTCCTAATTGGTTTTCCTGTTGCTCTACTTTCTTCAATGTACTCACCCCTTTGTTTCCAGAATTATACTCTAAAATCATGGCACACCCCTTATAAATGTCTCTGATGGCTTCTCATACCCCACCCCACCCCCGTGTGTGTGTGTGTGTGTGTGTGTGTGTGTGTGTGTGTTAGGGTGCATCTTAAGTTCAAACTCCTTCACCTGGCATCTAAGGCCCATTTTGGGATTCTAAGCTACCTTGTCCATCTTCTTCGCCAATCTTTTACCTCTCTACACTGCTCAGCCACACCCCGATGATCATGTATGCCCATCGCTCCAAACCCCACCCCTGTCCTTTTCTCTTGCTTAGGTGTTATGGTTTTGATCATGAATGTCTCTCAAAGACTGTGTGTTGAAGGCTTGGTCTCTAGCCTGGGGAAATACTGGGAGATGGTGGAACCTTCAGAAATGGGGGCTGAGTTAAGAAAGTCAGAGCCCTGGAGGCACACATTTGAAGGAGAGAATGGGAACCAACCCATTCCTGTCCCTCTTTGTTTCTTGGCCAACATGAGTGAGTGTTCTCTCCTGCTACATGTTTCTCCATAGTGCTTGACTTCATCACAGGCCTGCAAAGCCAGCCGACCCCCAGCTAAGACCTCCATAACTGCTAGCCTGAAATACATTTCCTTTGCATTGCTTTTCCTCAGGTGTTTTGTAACAGCAACAGAAAGCTAACACTCTTGAGGATGAGGAAGGGAGACTCTGCTTTCCACAGGGATCCAGCTCAGAAAGCGGTTTCCCTGGGTCACTCGCCACTACCACCCCTCCTTCCCCCTCCCCTCAGAGTAGACAAAACACTTCCTCCTTCGTTCCCACACTACTTCCTTCCTATCACAGTTACATTTTTTTTTATTATGTTCTAGCTACTGAGGCATGTATTTAGCTTCCCCAATCAGGTTTCTGTTTTGTGATAACTTAGCTTGAATGATCTCCTCTGCCGCAGCTGTCATTGAAGTCCTAGAGATGTGTCTAGAATCTAGATGTTTCTCGTTCTCAAGAAACACTTGAAGTTGTTATCAAGAACTATTTCCTCTCAGGCAAACCAACAGCTAGCTCTCTGTCCCGTGTTCCAGTCACCTGAATGAACTCACAGAGCTGTGCCTTCAAAGGCAAGTGGATGAGCTGTGTCTAATATGTCATTTTGTATAAAGTTTGACATGTGTGGGCACAGGGTAATATTTGATTTGTCTATGCAGTGAACATTCAGAGCAATTTCTATGCCCTATGACTGGGGCTGATGGGTGTGAATCCCTGTGTGGGATATCTTGTGGAGCCTCTTACAGTGTGGTCCACCCATCTTAGCCCCTCCTGGTTGCTAGGCTACTATTTAGTTCTCTGGGTCCTCTCTAGACTTTTGGAATAGAAGTCCTCTGGGAGTGCAGGTATGGCAGCACATGCCTTTAGTTCCAGGACTTGCAAGGTAGTGACAGTCAGATCTCCATAAATTTGAGGCCAGTCTGTCTAATATCATACTCTAGGCCATCCAATGTTACATGGTAAGATCCATCCTGTCTCAAACATACACACACACACACACACACACACACACACACACACACACACACACACCCCAAAGAAAGAAGGAGGGGGAGGGAGGAAGGAAGAAAGGTAGAAAGGCAAGCAAGTAGACCAGGAGTTGTGGCATAGACCTTTAATCTCAGAACTCAGGAAGCAGAGACAGGAAGATCTCTGAGTTTGAGGCCAGCCTGGTCTACATAGTAAATTCCAGAACAGCTGGGGCTATTCAGAGAAACTCTGTCGTGAAAAAAACCAATAAAACAAAACAGACAAAAACAAAACAAAACAAAACAACAACAACAAAAAACCAGAACCAACCAACCAACAAAAACGCCAGAGGGTCTCTGGGGAAGTCCTAGATATAGAATGGAAGCGAGTACTCAACAGGCATCTCCAGACATTTAATTATGAGACTCACTAATCTCACGCCTGGGAAGCCTCTGACTAGGCAAGGAACTGATGAGTTCCTTGAATGGGTGTAATGAATCCTTAGCTTAGGTCGCATATATTAGCATTTTCCCAGTGCTTTGAAACAGTTCCAATGTCTGAAACCTACTTTAGATTGGCTAAGTCAGAGTCATGGGGGTGAGATATGGGGATCTCTGCCTTTCCAAAGTTCTGCTTTTGAGCTGGACCTGGCATAGATCTCTAATCTCAGATACTCATGAGTGTGAGGCAGGAGGATTGCAAGTTCAGTGCCTGCCAGGGTAAAAGTATGAGTTCAAGGCTAGTCTGGGCAACATAGTAAGACCATGTCTCAAAATACAGAAGTTAAATGAGTTCTGAGGACCCAGCTCAGTGGAGGAATGCTTCCTGCCATGCCCAAAGCCTTCAGTTTAACTGCCAACACTGCAGAGAGAGAGGAAGAGAAGGGGACAGAAGGAGGAAGAACAGAAGGGAAGGAAGGGAAGCAGGGAAGAAGGAAGGAGTTGCAGAGTTGCTTCTGAGTCAGTGGGGCTGTAAGGCAAATATCAGCTTTTTCAAGTCAAATCCAGAGCCCCACCCACCCACCCACCCACCCAAGAGACAGAGTTTCTTTGTGTACCTCTGGCTGTCCTGGAACTTGCTCTATAGACCAGGTTGACCTCTGCCTCCTGGGTGCTAAGATTAAAGATGTGTACCACCACCACCTGGTCAAATTTGCAGTCCTAAACTCGAGGGGCCACATCTGGGTTAGTGTCTGTACTGCATTTTTCATGGTGGAAGTGGAATCTATACCGAGCTTAACTGGACTGCACTCCCATAATAAGCCTTGGCTATGAGCAATCTAGGCAATAGTCCTTTTCCTTGTTCTTAGCACTCTGAATACCAGGGGCACCAAAGGTCTCGTGCTCAAGCAAAAGCAACAGATCTTTTGGTCTCATGGAGGCAGAAGCCAGACACTGTGACAGAACGCTACATGGTGACATTTGCAGCTAACTTGCTTGACATCTTATATCTTCGTCACACAAGATCCTTGGGTCACAACCCCTTCAACAGTAACATTGTAATCCTGTCAACTTCAGCAAGAAAGAATTTTTCAGCTGGGCCCGGTCTTAGAAGCTCATCATCCTAGATACCGTGGGAGGTGAGGCAGGAGGATTGCAAGTACAAGGCCTGCCTGGGCAAGTCAGTGAGACCCACCCAGGCTCAAAACAAAGGGCTGGGCTAGCTCTTGCCTTGGCATGTGGAAGGCAATACGTTAAATGCACAGGAACACACACAGAGAAGGAGAGAGTTCATCTGATATCTTTTATGCCAAATTAAAAAAAAAATTCTCTGGTCAAGATGATTTATGTTGAAGAATGCCACAGCCATCTATACTACAGTGGTTATATTGATTTACATAAAAAGTAAACTCTCACTGGGCAGTGGTGGCACACGCCTTTAATCCCAGCAGTAGGGAGGCAGAGGCAGGCAGATCTCTGTGAGTTCGAGGCCAGCCTGGTCTACAGAGCGAGTTTCAGGACTGTCTGGGTAATACAGAGAAACCCTGTCTCGAAAAAAAACAAAACGAGACTAAATTCTCATACAGGCATCATGACAAAGGACAGAGAAATGACATCATAAAGCACTTTTCTTTAGGAAACAGGTCGGTAGGGACATAGCCCAGCAAGCACTTTAGATTTTGAATGTATGGATGAAGAATCTTTTTTTAATATTTATTTTTTATGTATACAATATTCTGTCTGTGTGTATGCCTGCAGGCCAGAAGAGGGCACCAGACCGCATTACAGATGGTTGTCAGCCACCATGTGGTTGCTGGGAATTGAACTCAGGACCTTTGGAAGAGCAGGCAATGCTCTTAACCTCTGAGCCATCTCTCCAGCCCAGGATGAAGAATCTTAAGCTTTTGGTGGGTTTATAGGAGCCTGATGGGTTAGAGCAAACGACTGATGCTTCCCAGACATTTAATAAAAATAATCTTGCAGTCATACGCGCATAAACGTTGCTATAGCAACTGCGTGAGCAGGTGGATTGTTCACTCAGAGCTGGCTGTGAACCTCCCCTGCAGCACATTCTTCCTCACCCAGAAATGGAAGGTTTCTTTCAGTCACACATGGGTGCCTTTCACGCCCAGCTCTGAGCCGTCCCCTTTCATCTGACAAACTCCCTCATGGCGCGAAGCCAAAGGGAGAGTGGAAATTCCCAGAGCATGAGAGCCCTTCCATGCCCAACTCAGTACCAGTGTGCACGCCCATCGGCGATGCAAACTTCAAGTACCTGGAGATGATGAGTCCATGGCTCACCTAGTAAGTAGATTGCCAATCCCTCTCTGGTAGATTGAACGTGCAGACCACAGCGAGAGGAGCCACTGAGCCGGCAGAGGTGGAGGATAGAGAGCACCTGCCACTTCAGCGTGGGGGGTTCTGGGAAACCTCTGTGCCATTCTCATTTACTTGAGTTTCTCCACACCTATAAAGCTTTGCCAGGAATGGTGGGGCACACCTTCTATCTCACAATCGGGTGGATTTTTGTGAGTTCAGGCCAACCTGCTACACATAACTAATTCCAGGTCAACCAGGGCTACCTACGGAGATCATGTCACAAAACAAAAACCAGAGGTTTGCTTTGGGACTGTTAGTCTCAGCGATGAAAAGGAATGGCAAAGGGAAATCCAGCCATCAGGATTACTATTATTACTATATTAGTGTGTGTGTGTGTGTGTGTGTGTGTGTGTATGTGTGTAATTGGCTCCTCTTTCACCTTTACAGGGGTCTTGAGATTCAACTCAGGTCACCAGGCTTGCACGGCAAGTGACTTTTTTTTTTAAACCTGCTAAAGAATTTTGCTGCCTGTCCTTCTTAATTTTTATTTTTCCTCTCAAATTTTAAATGCTTAGGTTTTTCCCTACTTCAGAGCATTAAATTGGCCCTACTGTGTTTTCCATTATATGATTCTTTTGGGCAGTGCTAACAAACATTCAGGAGCGTGCGCGTGCGCACACATGTGTGTGTGTGTGTGTGTGTGTATGTGGTGTGTGTGTGTGTGTGTGTGTGTGTATCAGTGAAAACAGATAGCAGCCAGTGAATTTATTCTCATTTTAGGATTCCTACCCCTTTACAAATATAACCCAGTGACTGCAATAGTCCAGTAGAACAGTGCTATTATTCTACAGCGGAGAACTAGATCTATAAGGAGATGAACGTTTCCCTCAGGGTCACGTGATACAAAGTATTTGAAGTAGGATTAGACTCTAGATTGGTCTGACTCCAAAACTCCGAGTCCTGACTAGAAAGATAATGTTTAACTAATTACATAGACACTGCCATTGTTTTACATAATTCACAAGATGCTGCACACTGTCTTGCTCCTGTGCCACCCTTACTTGGCTGAGTGCAATACAAACTAACAAAGCTTCAAAGGGACCGGGATGTGAGCTGGGTCCCTGGCATTTGAGTGCTGGCTTTGCAACTCTAAAACTTAAGTGATGGTATACCTCCTTTGCAGGGTTATCATGACAGATCAATTTTTTTTAATTTTTTTATTTTTCCAGACAGAGTTTCTCTGTTGCTTTGGAGCCTGTCCTGGAACTAGCTCTTGTAGAGCAGGCTGGCCTCAAACTCACAGAGATCCGCCTGCCTCTGCCTCCCGAGTGCTGGGATTAAAGGCGTGTGCCACCACCTCCCGGCAAGATCATGTATTTATTTACTAGGGAAGTGGAGCATGTGTGCCTTGGTCCATATGCAGAGGTCAGAGGGCATCTTATAGGGGATCGGTTCTTTCAGTTTAACCCATGGGGTCAAGCTCCAGCAGGCAAGTTTGGGGGCAGCTGCCCTTACCTGCTGAGCCATGTTATTAGTCCGGTCACGATAGATTTAATATGTGTATATCTGGGTGTAAATAAACCGTAGCCATGGCATTATGCCATGATGTATCAAGACTTGACTCTGGCTGTAATGAATCCACCGGATGACTGGAGGCAGCACTGCTTAGACGAAAATCTGGGGGTTTCAGTCTATTTGCGGGGTGGGGGCCTCTGAGTTAAATTGGAGAAGCCAAGTAAAAGCCTGAATGCAGTTGTGTGCACTGACTGCTGATGGGGACAGAGGGGGACACAGGGTGGTGTGACACTGTACGCAATAGGTTCTCTTACGCCATGGCACTGTGGGTGCTGCCCACACCATGTCAATAAAGGAACGTAAGATGAAAGGACAATCATAAGGCCAATATACGGAAGCAAGGGGCAAACACCTCGCCTGATCCCCAGGATTCAGCACACACGCTGGGAAGGACTCTAGCAGAAGGAGTACATACATAGATGGCAGGGACTTTTGGATACAATTGGAGGGGACTTGCCACTTCTTTTCTTTTTTCTTTCTTTCTTATTATTTTATTTTATTACTTTAAGCCACTTCTTTTCAAAAAGAAAGCAGATGAGCTATCAGAAATGTCCACTTCCTGGTGACTACTTAGCTCTCTATACTTCTATTTTCCCTGCGTGGTGAAAAAAACAAAATTGTAAAAGGAGAGAATTGGGTGCTTCCTCATGGAAGGACTTAGGACGAAACCATCTACAGAAATTAGAATTATCTTTAAAAGAAATCACTTGCCACAGACTGTCAGCTTCATAGGCGTACTCTAGATAAGGTCCCTGTGGAATCTGAAAGGAA
Organism: Ondatra zibethicus; assembly: GCA_004026605.1. Classification (NCBI taxonomy): domain Eukaryota; kingdom Metazoa; phylum Chordata; class Mammalia; order Rodentia; family Cricetidae; genus Ondatra; species Ondatra zibethicus. Next base: position 129,782 of record PVIU01002625.1, read on the forward strand.
AGTCAGCTGACCTTGTGCTGGGTGATGGGAAACAGAAATCTAGGAAAGCAGACGGTGGCTGTCTTGCAGCCCAAGACCTGAAGCTCACCATGTGGTAGTTTGCTGTTTCCCCCTGGTAGCACCCTTTTTGGCAAGGCATGAAGGTACCATCCTCTCTATAGGTGATCTCTGACACTCGTCCTCCCTTTATAGACTACGGCCAAGAAGCTGGCATTGCCATCTCCTTCTGCAAAGTCATTGAACTGTACTTACTCTCTATCGCGTCCCTGTGGAGTCTGGTTCCATGAAGATTGTTGTGAGAAGTGGGCTGACCGGAGTAAACTAAGATTGGCAGTTAGTACGGAGGGGTGGCCCTGGTGGCGCTGGACTGGGTGGAGGTAGAGTTTTCCTGGGCTGGCAGCTGCTCCCAATTAGTTACTAGAAACTTCATATTAACTGTAAATGCTCCAGCCAATAGCTCAGGCTTGTTACTAGGTAACTGACATTTAAACGAACCCGTATTGCTTAACGGCTCTCCGAGGCGTGGCTTGGTACCTTTTCTCGGGACGGCACGCTCCTCTTCCTTCTCGCAGCAACTGCTGGCATCTCCCTTGACTCCACCTTTCTTCATCTCAGTACCCTCAGTTTGATTGTCCCCGCCTAACTTTATCCTGCCTGGCTACAGGCCAGTCGGCTTCTTTATTAACCAATGAGAGTAATACCTATTCACAGGGTACAGAAGGGGTATTCCACAGCACCTGGGGCCAACTTGAAGCTCTCTCACTCTGCACACAGCCAGTCATGCGTATGATGAGTTCATCCTGTTATCAGGCCTTTAGGCCTCTTGGGTTCCTGTTTCTGCTCTTCAAGCACACCTTGCTATTTTCTCTCCCTGTCTGGAGAAAGCTCGGGATGGATTCCATGCATCCTCCTATACCTTTATTTTAAATCAGATGAGTTCCAACTGTCCTCTTCAGAGTTAGGTCCCATTGTGAGGTTTAGGTGCTCTGATAGCTGGTGTCATTTTCAAGCCCTCTACCCCCACCCCACCCGGGACATCTAACAGTGAATTGTGAACATATTGCCTGCCGATATTTTAAGTCAGGGCTTCCCAAACACCCCCTTCCTGTTTGTTGGAAATCCGCTTGGCTATTTTCACATGATGGGTTAATGAATGTCACTGTATCCAGAGAGATTACTGCAAGATTAAAGGTCACGCTCACCCATCCGGGTCCTAGAAGCCCCAAGGCTCCTTCATTCAACTGGGGGAGGGGGGGATTCCTGTGCCTGCAAAGCCACACTGCTTCTCCAAGGGCCTAAACAAAATGTGTAAACAAAAGACTTACTAACAACTTTTTAAAAGCTCTTCAGGGTAAAACACCTAGAGAAATCCAGCAACCGGTGGTTGCTCAGTGCCCCCTCCCCACCAGAAACAAGGATTGCAGAAAGCAAATTAGGGAAGAGAGTGGTTTATTTCAGCTTACAGGCCCGGGCACAGGACATTATTTTGGGAGATGTCAAGGTAGGAATTTCAAACAGCTAGCTTCCTGCCATTCCCAGGCCAGAGAGGAGAGAAATGAGAAGCATCCATACCCACTTAGGCTCAGCTCAGGTCTTTGCTCATGTAGTTCAGCACCCTACGCCTAGAGGATGGTGCTGCGCAGGGGCGGTTGGGGCTTCCCGCATCAATGTCAGTTAAACTTAATGAAGACCATCTTCTCGCAAACCAGTTCAATCTAGACAATCTCTCATTGAGCCACTCTGGAAAGGGGGTTCTTGGTTGTGTTAGCGATTCGTGCTAACTGTCACAGTGCTGTCTCTGCACGGCAGAGTGAGCCCAAGCTGACTTTCTTTCTGCTTTTCTCTGCTTTTGAAAATCGTCTCCTGTGGTTGGGGGGGATGTGGTTCAGCGGTAGAATACTTACATAGCACATCCGAGGCCCTGGTTTCAATTCCCAGCGCTATAATAAATAAATGGACAGCCTCCTAGACGTGAAGGATATTTTAGAATGGATGGAAGACATCATTATCAAGGAAGCCTGTGGTCCTTCTCTTGGCTAGAGCCCTTCCTGATCTTGGGATAGAGCTTTTCCTGGGAGCCTGAGCAGTCAAACGGATCTGGGCAGACAAAAGGTCACATGCCACAGCAAGTCATCTTTAATCTAGAACAAAGCAGCGATTTAAAAGAAAGGTGGGATTTGCCAGGCCTGGGGCAGCAAGTCTGTAATGCTGAACTCCAAAGGCCATGGGAGAGATTTGCAAGTTCAAGCAAGGCCTGTGTGGGCTACAGAATGAGTTTAAGGCCAGCCCGTGTAACTCAGCAAGACTCTCACAAAATAAATAATTTAAAAAGGACCAGGGAGTACTTTCCAAGCAATCTCCGATAACACAAGGGGGAGCAAAAATCATGCTTAGAGCACCCCTCTTCATGTCCTGCACTTTCGAGTCCGTCTCTTATCTCCATAGTCCTTGGAGTGAATATACATATTCCTGAAGGTCATTTAAGCAAATATACTTATTCCCAACCTCACACATATCTGCATCCCCTTCCTTGCTTAGCGCGTCTTCTACTTTCTAACACAGTACATAATTATCTTATGTCTGTTCTTTTTAAGAATTATTTGTTTCGCACACATGTATGTGTGTGAGGATGTCAGATCTTGAAGTTACAGTTGCTTGCCGTCACGTGGATGGTGGGACTCAAACCTGCTGAGCCATCTCTCCAGTCCCCTTATTCTTATGGGAAGCTCAAGGAAAGTAGGCTATTACTAATTTAAAAGCATATTTATTTTTTGTGTGTAAGTGGGTGCAAGTCACCTACACAGGTGAGCCAGATTGCTCCTCAGGACTGCTGCTCTCACCTTGCTTTTTGAGACAGGGTCTCTCACTGGCCTAGAACTCACCGACTACGCTGGGCTGGCTGGCTAGTGAGCTCCAACGATGTGCCTATCTCTGTCTCTGTAGTGCTAGTCTTAGAAGCGGTGGTTTATTTTTAAATTTTAATATTCTTTTGTTTTGGTTTTTGTTAATTTTTGTTTGTTTGTTTTTGGAGACAGGGTTTCTGTGTGTAGTCCTGGTTGTCCTGGAACTCTCTCTGTAGGTCAGGCTGGCCTCAAACTCACAGAGATCCACCGCGGTGGTGGATCATGCCTTTTATCCCAGTCCTTTGGAGATGGAGGCAAGAGCATGGGTCCCGGGGATTAAACTCAGGACCTCACAGGATAAGAAAAAAGCCCTTTACCTAGCCATTCTTGGGGTTTTCATGCACACTCCTTTCCTGGAACCTGGAGCAAGTGAAGAAATGAAGTAAGGCCTCATAGTTCAGCAGACCCTGAGTAGTGCTGCCTCAGTATCTGCAGGCACGTTGGTAGGAAGATCTGAACCCAGATAAGCAACTGTAATTGTGAGGGTTAGACTCTATGATACATACCTCAAAGAAGAAAGAATGTAATTCATCTTGTGAATGGTTAACTAGTAAACCACCCGGCCTGTAGAAGGGCAGAGAAAGAGCCTTAACCTCCCTTGACATACGTGGAGTGTGTGCAACAGAACATGGGGTCAAAACTCCAAATGTTCAACTCAGCAACTTGAAGTCTTGTACATCTTACCAGGAAATGGAAACTTAAGGATCTTCGGAGGTGCTCATCTTGGGCCTGACCTCAAGTCCTGAGCGCATTCTTTGTTACCATATACCTTCAGGCCGGTTCCTTAATCTCCCTTATCTAATTTGTGTTAAATTTTCTGAAGACTGTACAAAATTACTCAGGTAGACAGAAACAAGGCCGTGCCTGCCCTATAGTACATTTCCGTACACACTATTTCGTCCGTCTTGGTTCGGTGCAATGAAGCAAAAAAAAAATTTTTTATCTGTTTGTTTGTTTATCCGAGACAGGGTTTCTCTTGAACTCACAGCAAAATTCTGAAACGTAACAGCAAGAAGTTCGACCCTTTCTGGATCTACCCAGCTAACAGAGCTAAGCTGTCATTTGAGCCTGGGCTAGGACATCTCCTGTTTTATTAAACTGGAGTGAATGAAACTGGTCCGGGCAGTTTTAGGGGTTGGCTGCAAGCGAGAGAATCCGGTCAAGCTTCAAAGGGAGTGTTTCGGTCAGGAAATACCCTCCCCCTAAACAAAACAAGAACAAAAGTTAAAAAGGGCTCAAGCCATTTTGCAGGTTAGCTCGGAACATAGAAACACACTAGGGAACACCACACATCACCACGCACTTCATTGTGCCCACTTAATATTACAGCGACCCTACAAAACACGAGGATGACCAGGAGAAAGAATGTAACCGAGTGCAGTTACATTCAAAAGGTCTATTATCTTGGAGGAAGTGGGAGGTAACGCAAACTCAGAAACACAGATGCAAATGCTTCGCTCTCCACGCTTGTCAGTCAATACCTTAGGATCATCCTCCCTAATCTCGGGTGGCTTCTCTTTAAAATCTGGTAAAAAGAAACTCAGCTTCTTCCCTCTTCTTTTTGGAGTTTGAGATTCTCCCTTCACGTTTCAGCGGCTGAGCCCCCCAATCTCGTAGCCTTTGGTCCCCACTGGCTGAAACGTCTCGGGGTGGGAAAGCCTGTAACAGATGGGGAAGGATCCGGGGGCGTCAGCTGCAGCGCAGGCCTACCCCCAGCGGGATCTGGAAATCATCCAGTGAATTATGGGCGTTTTGTTCCCAGCGCAGCCCAAAAAAGGCGCGGAGAGAGAGGATGGAGGCAACCCCCCATTTTCATCAAGACGCTCCTCCTGGGGCGCCTGCCTGCGGGAGAGCTCCAAAATTGGCAAATTGGACCTCGAAGTCGCCCTGTTTAGCCCACATTTCCCAAACCCCGGAGGAGGAGGAGGAGGGTGATTCAAAATGCAAATTGCATTGCGGGCGACAGCAGGTAGGACCGGGATGCGCGGCGGAGGAGACCGGTGACCTTAGGCGCCCTCCGCACCCCGGATTCGGGAAGGGCCGCAGCCCGCGCTTCCGCCTCCCGACCGCAGCCGGACAATGAGCGGTTCCTTTCGGTGGGGCCAGGAGGGCAGGCCGGATCGGGACCCGCGCCTTCCGCAGGGCCCGCCGCCGCCGCACACAGGTGGTTTTCCGTCCGCGAGGGGCGGCGGCGGCACTTTTATATAACAATAGAGCTGTGCGCGCCGGGAGGGAATGCGCCCTTGCCGCCGTCGCGGCCCCCGCCGGCCACGCCTCCATCCGGCTCCGGAGCCGCGCCGCCTCCGTCCTAAGTTGCCGGAGGGTGGTACAGGCAGGGGAGGTTGTCCTTGAAACTCCCCCCGCCCTAACTTGGGAACCTAGGGGTCCCGACACGGACTCCTCTGACTCTCTACCGGCCCTAGTCCTCTCCCGAGGCGACAGTTCCGCGCTGGCCCTTAGGCGATCTTAGGTCATCTTGGTGTCCCCCTCCCCCAGTGCAACCGGACTGGGGCCAGAAGCGCAGCGCGCAAGCGCGTTTGGAGTTTCTAGAGTGCTCTGTGCGAGGCTCTGGCACGGCTGGAGCGGAGGAAGGATAGGGGACCGGTCTCCGTGTCCACAGTAGCCAGTCACCGTTTTCGCTTGAGTTCCTGTAGCCTGCGGGTCTTGCGGGAGGACTTCACCGCTTCTCCCGGGTTGCGGGGATCGTTGGTGAGGTCAGGCGTCCCAGGCTCCTAGTCTAGGCTAGGACCGGTTGTCAGACCGGTTCCTCTTAGAAGGCAAACGCCTGCTCCCGGCCCCAAACCTTTAAAGGAGCACGACTCCCCTGGTGGGTGACCAGTGATGGGGTGCAAGAGCTCCGGAACAATGGCTCGCAATGCTCCACGCCACCTGAGCAAAAGACGAGATTTTTCCTGCCCCTCCCCCTCCAAAAGTTGAGAAAACCTGGAGTTAAGGACCTTCTGGTTTTCTGGACAAGCAAACGTTTGTTTGCTTAGTTGCCCTAAAATGTTTCAACAAAACACTAGTTTGTTTCGAAAGATGTTGGATTAGCATTTAACACTTCGTCGGGTCACTAAAGCCCAGGCCCAACACAGCCTCGGCTAAAAGAACATCAGAACAAACAGAGCTAGACTTTTTAAAAGAGCCAAATAAATGCCACACAGGATCTAAAGAAGGACGGGGAGGGGGGGGTATGGAGGGTCTAGAGTTTGAAGGGAATAAAAACCGGGTGGGGGAACCCATCAAGTTTTATTAAAGCTAGCTTGAGAGCGCAAGCGTCTCGAAAAAGGGCTTTTGTGCTTGCTAATTGCACCATTGGTGAGCAAAGAGTTCGACGCGAAGTGTGAACTCTCAACAGAAGGAAACACGAGACAACTGAAGTGCCCTGGTTTATGTTGCCCTGCTCCTCCTCCACCAGCACCACCACCGCCTCCTCTTCTTTCTCCTTCCTCCCGCCGAGCCCGCAGTTGCAGCTTGTTTGCACTGGGGCTTATCCGGAGCGGAAATTCCTTTCCGTTTTTGTGAATGACAAACTCATTAACAATTCATCAACACAACCTGTTCCAGCCGGCCCGTCCCCACGGCAACAGCCCCTTCCGCAGCGCGCTCATTGGCTGGCCGAGAGAATGTATCCATTGAGACGCTGGCTGTTTGTATCCATTGAGGAGCTGCCTCGCTCAGGGGGTGTGCTCTCGCGGAGTCCTAGGGACTGGGAGCAAACCGAGTCTTGAATCCAACCGGGCTGGATCTGAGGTGCAGCCTTAGAGGGAAGGATTAGGAGCCGCTAGGTTTTTTCTCTTTTCTTTTTCCCCTCCCAGTGGCACGGAGTCCGAATTAATTGGATTTCATTCACTGAGGAGGAACAAAACTGGGTACCTTCATTCAGAGAGATTCGCTGACTCCAAGAGCGATCGCTGCAGCCCGGCGCAGAGGGACCACCGGCTTGCCTCCTGTGTCGCTTTCCCTAACCGGTAGCCTCGGCTTGGGAAAGGCAAGGAAGAATCGAACCCCGCTCCGAGAGCGGCAGCTTCGCGCAGCGTGCTCGGCCTATGCCTGCCTCGAGGGGCGTCTGCTAGGCACCCCGCCTTCTCCTGCAGCTCGACCCCCATGATAGATACGCTCAGACCCGTGCCCTTCGCGTCGGAAATGGCGATCAGCAAGACTGTGGCGTGGCTCAACGAGCAGCTGGAGCTGGGCAACGAACGGCTGCTGCTGATGGACTGCCGACCGCAGGAGCTGTATGAATCGTCGCACATCGAATCGGCCATCAATGTGGCCATCCCGGGCATCATGCTGCGGCGTCTGCAGAAGGGCAACCTGCCGGTGCGCGCGCTGTTCACGCGCTGCGAGGACCGGGACCGCTTTACCAGGCGCTGCGGCACCGACACCGTAGTGCTCTACGACGAGAACAGCAGCGACTGGAATGAGAACACAGGTGGAGAGTCGGTCCTCGGGCTGCTGCTCAAGAAACTCAAAGACGAGGGCTGCCGGGCGTTCTACCTGGAAGGTAGGTCGTGCACACCGGGTGCAGGGCTCGCGGGTAGGGCTGCGGGCTGGGGAAGTCGCCGGCGAGGTAGCTACTACAGCGCGTGCGTTCCGCTTAGGGGAGCTGGAACCGCGTGGTAACCTCTCCTCCCTGGCCACCGACCTCCTGCTCCCCCCGCCCCCCGCCAAGGGTTCTAAAAAACCAGGCACCTCCACCTTCCCCCTCGCTTTCCCTAGTTCGATTTCAAACTAAGATTCCGAAGACTGGAGAGGTGGCTGGGGGTCGAACTATTAAGAAAAGTGGTCATTTTGTGCATTTCCAAATTCAAATGAAAAAAAAGTTCCCTGGGGAAGCAGCCGGTCTTGTTCCTCAAGGTGTATGCTAAAGGGTGTTTCTCTTAGAACTGCAAGGGGTTCATTGGGTGCCTGCCCGTAGTGTTTCCTGCACCCAGCTGCGGTTCTCACAGGCTGAAAATTACTATGGCATCTCTGGTTACAAGATTGCTTTTCTTGTTCTGGCAGGTGGCTTCAGTAAGTTCCAGGCTGAGTTCTCCCTGCACTGCGAGACCAATCTAGACGGCTCGTGCAGCAGCAGCTCCCCGCCCTTGCCAGTGCTGGGGCTCGGGGGCCTGCGGATCAGCTCCGACTCTTCCTCGGACATTGAGTCTGACCTTGACCGAGACCCCAATAGTGCAACGGACTCCGATGGCAGCCCGCTGTCCAACAGCCAGCCTTCCTTCCCGGTGGAGATTTTGCCCTTCCTTTACCTGGGCTGTGCCAAGGACTCTACCAATTTGGACGTGTTAGAGGAGTTTGGCATCAAGTACATCTTGAATGTCACCCCCAATTTGCCCAACCTCTTTGAGAATGCAGGGGAGTTCAAATACAAGCAAATCCCTATCTCGGATCACTGGAGCCAAAACCTGTCCCAGTTTTTCCCTGAGGCCATTTCTTTCATAGGTGAGACTAATTTACAGTCATTCATGGAGTTGAAGATGTTAATCTGTTTTCCCCGCAAGCCAGTTTGCTGGCCTGCAGGTCTCTACTGTTCCTAGAGCGTTCTTATCTCTGGTTTACTTTCTTGCTAAAGGAAACGGGGGCTCTTTGACATAGCAGATCATGGGGACCATTTGAAACATTTTCTCGAACCATTTAGATCGTACTTTTAAAAGGTTCCCACCTGGTGTGTATTTCTGTGCCTCTCGACAGGGTGGGAGTGTGAAAACAGCTAAGTAGAAGCACTCTCTTATAGACAAGACTCCTGGTCTTGCTTTATCATTTTAAAAAGACCCAGGAGTTATTTTAGGACACCCAAGTTAGTTGTTGGAAAGCAGTTTGCATTTCAATGATACCCAGATGAATGATACTGCACCATGCTGGTAACAGGGAGACTCTCTGGGTAACCTGATCTCAGCAGGAAGAAGTGTGGGCTCGGAGCCTAAGTGAAGCGAATCTCCAGGCATTGTAGTGCATTTCCTATTACAAAGGAACTCATTTTCAGGCCCTGTAGACATCCTGTTCCTCCTAATGGCTGTCCCCTGTGACTTCCCTCTCTCTTTTTAAAATGCCTGAATACCTCCATTGTTAGCTGCACAACAGTTGGAGAATAATTTAATAGACCCTTGCAGTCTGCTTGTCTGTCTGAGAGGCATTCAGAACCATATTGCAGGGTTTCTGGTATTCACATGCCAAGGCAAAGAATGTACACATTGAGGTTTTTTGTGGGTAGAGACTTAATACAAAAGTTCTCTTTACAGGAACTATCTGAAATATGTCATTGTGTTCAGTGTACGTGTTTATCTCGGTTATACATTTTCTGCTGCCTTTAGGGCCCAACTACCACACACGATTGTCCTTTCCTGTTCTTTTTTAATTTAGGCTGAGCACTCGCAGAAGATGGTTTTCAGTCTAGTGAGATCTTGCCTTTCCTTTTGTGTTCACAGATGAAGCCCGAGGCAAAAACTGCGGTGTTCTGGTGCATTGCCTGGCAGGCATCAGCCGCTCTGTCACCGTGACCGTTGCTTACCTTATGCAGAAGCTCAACCTGTCCATGAACGATGCTTACGACATTGTCAAGATGAAGAAATCCAACATCTCCCCGAACTTCAACTTCATGGGCCAACTGCTTGACTTTGAAAGGACACTGGGACTCAGCAGCCCCTGTGACAACCGGGTTCCGGCTCAGCAGCTATACTTCACCGCTCCTGCCAACCAGAATGTCTACCAGGTGGACTCCCTGCAATCTACGTGAAAGGCACCCAACTTGCCCAGCTGGGAGTGTCCCATTCCTTCAGCAGTTTCTCTTGGGCAGCATCAAGCAGGCTGCTTTCTTTGTGTGTGGCCCCAGGTGTCAAAATGTCACCAGCTGTCTGTATTAGACAAGGTTGCCAAGTGCAAAATTGGTTATTACAGAGGGAGAGATTTGCTCCATTCTTTCTTTTGGAAGGACAGGACATGCTGTCTGGATCCAGGCAATAGGTTTGCTCCTCTACCCCCAGCCTACCCAAGCAGGGACTGGGACATCCATCCACCTGAGGAGGGTAGGACCAAGAAGTAGGGTAGGGGCATGTGTTCTTTAGGGCCTTGTGTGGCTGTTTCCTGTTGCATCTGGAACTAACTATATATTGTCTTCAGTGAAGACCGATTCAACTTTGCGTATAGTGGAGCCAAAGAGATTTTAGCTCTGTATTTGTGGTATCGGTTTGGAAGATTCAAAACTGATACTCTTCTTTGATTATTGTAAATATTTGATCTTAAATCACTTGACAGTGTTTGTTTGGCTTGTGTTTGTTGGTTTTTTTTTATTATTATCTTTGATGGGTTTAAAAGAAGTCCAAAGGGGAGAAAGAGCAGTGTGCCACTTCTCAAGATGAAAACAAAATAAGGAAAATTTTGCTCTTTTCTAATCCAAAGGGTATATTTGCAGCATGCTTGACCTTACTGTACCAATTCTGATGATGTTGTCACAGATACTATCGCTGAGACTTTGTTATGGTGCAGTCTTGGAGTCTTTCATATATCTTCCTTGTGATTTTTTTTTTCTTAATGTACTTTGACTCTGCCTTACCTTTGTAAATATTTGGCTTATATTGTCTCAAAGTGGGTATCTTAGACACCAAAATTGTGGGTTCACTTTTTTTCTTTTTTTTCCTTTTTCTTCTTTTTTTTACTTCAGCTGTGCTAAACAGTATATTACCTCTGTACAAAATTCTTCAGGGAGCGTCACCTCAAATGCCATACTTATGGTTGGTTTCTTTCCTTTAGAAAAAAAATTATAAGAAACTGGAAGTGTGCGTTTGTGTGTGTGTGAGCATGGGTACCCATTTGACAGGTGGGATGCAGCGGGTTGTGGAGGCGGGAGAATTAAGTTGCTCCGTGATGATCACAGTGTAAAGTTTTCAGCTGGAATTTATTATAAGAATGTAAAAACCTTAAATTATTAATAAATAACTATTTTGGCTACTGAATGCGTTTTTTTTTTTTAGGTGTCTCCCTAGTGTGTGAAGTAACTCATTGAAGTAGTGAGGACTGATGAAGCCTTTAGTGATGGCCAAGGCAAGGTTATTTATTACTAATTTTCCAACACGGCTCATGAATTTAATTTTCTTATCAAGAGGACCTCATGGGTATACTGCATCACACATACTTATAATGCTTTATGAATAGTTGAGGCTTAATTAATATTTCCCTCCCCTGGGAAGATGGAGTCCGTAATATATCCCCTGTTGTAAGATTTGGCTATCTGTAAGTTGCCAAAAGAAGGCTGTGCTACCTCTGTCCTTCAGGATCCTCTACTCCATAAACCTTTGGCATGCCAGGAAGGAACTAGAGATAATCATTTTTTTTCCAGGCTGTCTGGTTCTACTGAAAGTTATCCTAGCAGAAGTTAGAGTGGGTCCTTTGTCTTATGCACATGACGTTGTAATGGCATGTTGACTTGCAAGTGGTCGTAAGTGTTCACTTGGGTGAAATCTGCTTATGTGCTTAGCTGTTTTAGAACCTTCACTGCTCCTCCTGAAGTTTCCTCCTGAGCTGGGCATCCTGTGTTTTTTTTTTTTTTTTTTTTGGAGACTTTCTGAGCATAGAAGTTTGTAAACCAAACGTGGAAGGCATGTGTATTAGAATCAAAAGTGCTAGGCATAGATTTTGGCATCTCACACCTGAGTGCCATCATTTTGACATGGGAAAATGAGCTTTTCACCTAAGGGACCCAGGAGACTACTGTCGGGCTATTTGGTAGTCTGCATTCCACGGGGAAGGGCTTTCATTCTATAAGCATTGTGTGTCAACCTGCCCGGGAGTGATTTTTTTTTTTTTTTAAGCAACAAAGTCCAGAAACCAAACTGCAGAAAAATAACCAAGTCAGGCTCTTATTTGGGTGTCCCAGGTCAGCAGGGACCCAGAAAGCAGAAATGGATGGCAGTTCAACTTGGCTCCCGCTAATCCTGTTCTTAAGGGTTTCCGTTCCTGGCATTCCCTAAACTGCCTGTTCAAAGTAGGGATTTGCGAGCAGTGCTTCCTGTCCAGCTGCAGCTCAAGTAGCTGAGGGCTTTCATTCCTCCTTTTCTCTGATTTCTTTTCTCTTTTTTTTTTCTTTCTTTTTCTGCAGGGGTGGGGGGTGGGGGCACTGTGGGTAATTTTAGTGCATTTCCCCCTTCGTTGTTCATCATCTCTATCCCTCCCAGAACTTGCAGACACTGAGAGTTCCTACTGCTGGGCTCAAGCCGACAGCTGGCCTCCCCGGCACTTCCTCCTGTTTCACTGTGGGTTTGTTGTTTGTCAGTCCACTTCTGAAATTAATAATGTTTTCTGGCCAAGTGCCACAAGCCATTACCACAAAGGGGAAGTAACACATATGAATAGCAGGAAGCCGTGCAGGGTCACAGTGTGAGCTGAACCTGTGGAGGGAGGATAATTGAGCCCTGGTCCATTCAGCAAATGTCTGAGAGTGGTTTTGGGAGAGGGAGCAGCATTTAAGCAGCTCAAGCTGTGAAGTAAAAGACCTTTCCAATAAATTGGGAGCAAATGGTCTTTGTCACCAGGCTGAGCAAAGGAGAGCCGGCAAGAAGAATTTAGGGCTCCTGTAAAGTTGCAGTGTTTGGGGTTCCTCCCCTCCTGGCATATTGTTTCGTAAGGCTGGTGAAAGCAGGGGTGCCTGCTTCCTCTATTCCCACAAAAAGGTTCATGTTAAAAGGGTGATTTTTATGGTTCACATAGACCAGAAGATTCAAAGTGCTGTGTTCTTTTCTTCTGTTTCCTCCTCTGAAAGGTGGGAGCTTGTAACTACAACCTGGGCCCTCACCTCCCTCACCCTGCCTGTGCCTCTTTTTCTTCCTGTTAGGGTTTGCAAGGAGCCAAGTGAAGGCTATCACTTTCCTTCTCAGAGTTGGGTTGGTTTCCTGAATGGAGCCCTCACCGTTACTAGGGCAACCTTTGCCAGCAGCTGCAGCTCTCCCGACTCCTTCGTTTGCTATCCCCATTAGTGCCATCCTCCGGTCTGGGAGAAAGCACCACCTTCTGGGCCTCATGTTGGGAGGAGGGGGCCCTTGGAGGAGAGGGGGTCGTCGTCTGCAGGTTTTGTGGGCGCTGTGGAAAGCTCGGGTGTGCAGCGGGTAGTGATGTGAACAGATTTTAGGGTTCAAAGTGGAAATAGGAAGGGTTGTCTGGGGATAAGAATACTGACAGTCTTCAGAGGAACGAAAGGGGAGATTTGCATGGACCTTAAAATTGGAAGGGGCGAGGTGCATCTTTTGTTCTCTCATTGATGAAAGGAGTAGCCATGGGCAAGGCTTTCAGCCCCACTGAGGTTTATTTTTCTCCCTCATCTGTTAAATGAGTGAGTGTTTAGTTTGCATTCCAGCATTCCGGTAAATGCTCATCGTAATTCCAACCTTCTGATCAAGGGTTGGTGAGACTTGCTGAAGGATAAGATGAGAAGTAGTATGTGGTATAGGTAACACATACTGTACATGTGGCTAATATCACATTTATTCCCCTGAGTGGCTTGGTGAGGTAGGCTTTGTTCTTGTCATCTTCCAAAGAGGAAACCGAGGCAGTGAGAGCCCAGCAACATTTAAATCCACCCATAAAGGGCATCTATTGGGGAATCTCACTCTCTCTCTCCTGTGTGTGTGTGTGTGTGTGTGTATGTGTGCGTCCTTTGAGGCTTGGTCTACTTTAAACTGCTAGTCATCAGTACTGGGTCCTCTTTACAACATCCTGGGGCACTGGATAGGAAGTGGCGCCTCCGTTTTACAGCCAAGGAAGTGGAGGAACCAGAGGTTGCATGACCTGGATGCCACAGCCGAATCATGAAAGGCCAGGCTGCTGTGTGTCGCCAGAGATGTGTCAGTTCATCTGGAAGCTTCTTTCCTTCCTCTCCAAAGAGAAGTTGCCCAACCCCGGGCCGATTAGCACATCAATTACAAAACTGAGGTTCCTAAAGATCTCTGGCCAGCACACTGTGCTGGTACTTCTGGACCTGGCCCTGACCCTGGCTCATACCCCTCCATCAGGGGAGGGAGACTTCTGAGAGCAGCTCTCCTCCTCGCTCTGAGTCCTCTGGCAGAAATTTGTGGGAGGGAGCCAGGGTGAGAGAGGGGCAAGAGAAAAAGTAGAGTTCTGTAGGACAAGAGGCAACCAGCTAGAGAATTAATCAGTGCGGGAGATGGGGTGGGGTAGATAGAGGAGAAGAACACAGAAAGAACAGGTCCCATGGTGGCTGGATGTAGGACAAAATTCTTGAAAGGCCCTTAGAAAACCAGTCCGCAGACCTTACAGGGCTTCACAAGGATTATTTCGGCAGTAAATTGATGTGCAGTTCCTCGCATGCACTTTCCCAAATATCCTGCAAGGCTTTCAGACATTCACCCCTTGCATCCCCAGCGCTCCCTTGACGCAATTGGCTCTGAGGGGGCCCAGTTTGGGGAGCCGGATCTTTGAAACATCTTTAAAGTCCAAAGAGAATTGAAGGGCACAGAACAGAGTTCAAACAACTCACAAATATTTATTCAGCCCTTGATGTGCCTTGGTTTGATGACACAAGGTGAAAATAAAGGACCAAAGACTTTGACTGGAGTCCTCAGAGGCCAAAGGGAAGGCCAGGCTTCCGGGTAGCACCGTGTCTTGCTCTGAATGTTGCCCCAAATCATAGGCCCCTCTAAAGACAAGCGGACTCCTTGTATGTCCTACTTTGTTTCGGTCATGCAAACAACATTTTATAGCCTGTATTTTAATGTTTACAAAGGAAAGGATGAATAGCCTACACGGATGCAGTTCGACCCAGCAACTTACCTGGACAAAGTAGAGAAGGTGTGTGACAGAAAGGCTTCGAATCACTGTGTTTTCAAAGGTGAAGTCTCAAAGGCACAGGGAAAATGAAGCACTCTACATACTTTGATAATGACATCCTGAAAGATACCAAGAAAATTAGCAGCAGCAACAACACATCCTATTGTTCCTTTTCTGTTAGAATTTTGGAGAAAATTCTAAATTTTGTTTTGTTTGTTTTTGTTTTGCTTTTCTGAGACAGGGTTTCTCGATGTAGTCTCCTCTGTTCTGGAACTCGCTCTGCCGACCAGGCTGGCCTCGAACTCAGAGATCTACCTGCCTCTGCTTCCCGAGTGCTGGGATTAGAAGTGTGCACCGCCCAGCAAAAAAAAAAAAAAAAAATACATTCTTAAAAAATTTTAGTTGTGGGGCTGGAGAGATAGCTTAGTAGTTCAGAGCACTGGCTACTCTTCCAGAGGTCCTGAATTCAACTCTTAGCACCTACACGGTGGCTCACAGCTGCAGTTCCAGGGAACCTGACACCCTCACACAGACATACATGCAGGCAAACCACCAAGCCACATAAAAATAAGTAATTAAGAAAAATTTTAGTTGTGTTGGGGGGTTGAACCCAGAGTCTTTACATATTAGGCAAGGTGCTCTACTACTTAGGTACATGCTGAGTATATATTGACTATGTGTATGTGTGTGTGTGTGTGTGTGTGTGCATACATGTTTGTATATAAATGCAGTTGTTCACAGAGGACAGAAAACAACCTTGGGTGTTATTCCTCAGGTCCTATCAACCTTTTTCCTTTTCTTTTCCTTGTCTTTTCCTCCCTCCCTCCCTCCTCCCATGTCTTTCTTTCTTTCTTTCTTTCTTTCTTTCTTTCTTTCTTTCTTTCTTTCTCTTTCTTTCTTTCTTTCCCTCTCAATGGCCCAAAGCTTGTCTTCTTCTCCAGCATTAGGAGAACCGTACCACCATACCCGGTCTGTGAGTTCTGGGGATCTAGCTCAGACCCTCATGCTTGAGGGCCTCACTGACAGAACTATTTCCCCAGCCCCACACTGATTGCTTTTTTTTTAAATGTTCTTTTTTTTCTAAATATTTATTTATTATGTATACAACATTCTGTCTGTGTGTATGTCTTCAAGCCAGAAGAGGGCACCAGACCTCATTACAGATGGTTGTGAGCCACCATGTGGTTGCCGGGAATTGAACTCAGGACCTTTGGAAGAGCAGGCAATGCTCTTAACCACTGAGCCATCTCTCCAGCCCCAGTTCCAGTTTAATGCCTGTTGCACACACACACACACACGCACACAAAGAGGAAGAAAAGTTCTGTGAAAGTTCACTGCCATTCTTTGAAGTCTCAGAGAACCGGCTTCTGAGACACCTCCCTGAGTTATCTGGCAGTTGACGCTGGAAGCTCCCTGAAGGGGCGAAGCCTGCAATTTGGGTTCCTTTCAACATGAACTAGATGTCCGCGCAGTAGGGTGGCCAGGCTCCATGGATAAAATCCCAGTGAGAACACAACGGGGGGGAGCTGTGTTAAGTTTTATCACATGGGCCCAGGAGCCGCTTCTGAACACAAGTCAGAAGGGAACCTTGGAACCCACCTTTTGATGGAAGAGGACAAAGTTTGTGAGGGAGCAGGTGTGATGGGGTTGCGTGGCTCTCATTCTCGGCCAACACAGCCTGCCGTGTCTTACACAACACAGTTTGAAGGCAGGGCTGGGAGGAGGAGCAATCGTGAGCTCCCACTGAGTGAAATCTAAATCCTTTAGCTGGATTCCTCTCACTATCCTACCTTGACTGACGGCAGAATTTTCCAGCTACTTACTTATTTTACTTCCCCCCTCTTCTCTAAAGCTAACAGTGGAGTAGTAATGCCATTCAAATATCTTTCAGATTGCTTCTCAAAATTAAAGAATTATTTCAATTTTTGTTGCAGAAATGTATATATACATGTGTCTTGTGTGTCATGGCTTGTGTGTGTAGGACAAAGGACAACTGGCAGGAGTTGGTTTTCTCTTATCATGTGAGTCCTGGGGGTTGGACTTAGGTCTTTAAGCTTGGAGGTTGTTGTAGGATATTGTTTTAAGATGCGTTACATTTGTTTTTGCTGTGGAACATTTGTTTAATGATGCAAAGATGTGCTGCATTCCTTTATGCTGCATTTATTTAACTCTGGGAAGCTGTGTTACTTTGCCTGTCTAAAACACCTGATTGGTCTAATAAAGAGCTGAAAGGCCAATAGTGAGGCAGGAGAAGGACAGACGGGGCTGGAAGACAGAGAGAATAAATAGGAGGAGAAATCTGGGAGGAACAAGGTCAGGGACTGATAAAAGAAGGGGCCAGCTACCCAGCTACACAACCAGACACAGGATAAGAAGGAAAGAAAAGATATACAGAAATAGAGAAAGTTAAAAACCCAGAGGAAAAGGTAGATGGGATAAGTTAAGAAAATCTTGCTAGAAATTAGCCATGCTAAGACTGGACATTTATGAGAAAGAATAAGCCTCTGTGTGTATTTATTTGGGAGCTGGGTGATGGGCCTCCCCCAAAGAGTTAAAAAAAATAACAGCTACAGGAGACAAGTGTTTTTACCCACTAAGCTATCCTGCCAGCCCAGTAAGACAGTCTCTGAATGCCATAAATAGTGTATGCCACAAAAGCAGCTTAAATACAGGTTTTTGTTTGTTTGCTTATATGAAATGGAAGGAAGATTAATTTTTGATGGAGAAAACATCATGCCTGAGGGTGATTCATGCAACTTATGGATCCAGTATCTTCCTTTCTTGAGGTAAACCTCATCCCTACCTTAGGAAGTGGGCATGACCTAATCTAGGCCTAAAAGATTATAGTTTCTGGTTTCTTAGGGTTTCCAGGCCCCAGAACTGTAGCGTCAAAACTCACTGGAAGCAGAACCTGTTTCTTCTAAAAAAAAATCCCCTGGGGGATTTTTTTTTAAAGAGAATGTCAAGTTTGGGAATCACCCAGATATGCCATGTATCAAACAAGTGTGTTTAAAGAACCACATGAAAGGGAGCTTGCTAAATGTGGCTTGGAACATGGGTCTCCAAAAGTTAGCATGCATAGCTTAGCTATGACCTCACACAGTTACAGCTTACAGCTATGGACTGCCTTAGAGTTGGACTTTCTCCTAATTCATTTCTTGCCCTTTCGAACAGAACATGAGGACAGGGATTGTTCCACCAGAACTTGATTTTAAATTTCCTGGGTCTGTTTTGCTATCTGGCGTCTCAGTGTGTGGGTGCTGTCCTTGAATACTTGGTGACTTACGGGTCCTGGCCTGCCAGTTCTCACACTCCGTCCTTCTAGGCTAGCATGTTTTGAAGTCTCCTTGCCTTCTTTTCAACCCCTAATCATTTTGAGCGACCTTCCCTGGAGAGCCTCCAGTTTCGTTATGACATTTTTCAAGGTTTTGGTGGCTTGGACTACATGGGGTATTTGTGGAGCAGATGATTCCTGGCTTCTGTGTGCATGTGCGTGTATATGAGCGCTTTCTATTTTGTTTTTTACATCCTTCCTGACGATGCTTGCCTTTGTGATTGCCACAATACATCGGATGGACCTCTTCAGGGAACGGCCTGCAGTGATGCCGTCTTCCTTTTCCTGGATCACGTCTCCACCCGGAGGCCTTGGTCTCTGGAGAGTGAGGTGGGTCCTTTTCGACACAGGGCCACTATTGTGCAGCTGACGCCACTGTGGGTGACTGTCAACAGCCTCACACCAGCTCTGTGAGGCCTACTTCACTCAACAGATTGGTGCTCCAGTGGCCAGAAACTCTGGGTGCCCCTAGAGATTTAAAGATTCACTTTATTGACATTTCAGTTGCTTGGGGAAAATGGTAAGCAAGTAAGCAAGACTGGTATATAAATTCATTCACACAATTCACAAGTTTCATGTATCTTCAAGCAAGGCACGATTATTGTCCTTTCCTTTCTTTCTTTTTTTTTTTTTTTTTTTTTTTTTGGTTTTTCGAGACAGGGTTTCTCTGTAGCTTTGGAGCCTGTCCTGGAACTAGCTCTTGCAGCCCAGGCTGGCCTTGAACTCACAGAGATCCACCTGCTGCTGCCTCCCGAGTGCTGGGATTAAAGGCGTGCGCCACCACCGCCCAGTGATTATTGTCCTTTTCATTTCCCCTCATAAAGTCTACCTGTAACCTGCAATTGCACTAGGACTTGATTTAGAAAACATGCACACATCCCATGAAAATTCAACTTGACGATCTCTTAAAAAATGGCTCTATTTCTTCTAGTTCTGGTGAGATTGTTACTTCCAAGCCCTTTCAGTAAGGAAACATCAGAATTGTCATTGGTCTGTATCCATTTTAACCATGAAATATACTTGACTTGTTTCTTTTAGATAGTATCTTTATAGGTAGCCCAGGCTGGCTGTAGACCGATGAGGTCACTGCTGTGGAACAGATTTTCACCTATGGGCCATGTGACCTTGGACAAGCAGCTTAGTCTCTCTTAACTTTGGTTTTTTTTTTTTTTTCACCTGTGCCGTGGAATGAAAACAATAACTGGAGTCTTGGAAGTCGCTGAGACAACTATGTCAATCACAGAGAACGGTGCAAAGAAACGATGATAGACAAGGCTCTAGGGAGCGCAGTGGCAGGATAGATTTTTCATTCACTGAGTGACAGGTAGACAATCCATTGTACTTAGTTCTGGAAAGCACAGACAGCTAGATTTATATAAATGTTATCTTTAGCCTTGATAGAAAAATAATAAATAGAAATAATTTAAAGATGTAACGTAATGAGTGGTACTAAGGCTAAGAGCCCAGGCTTCTGGGTTTAGATTTTTGCAGATCCAAATACTAGTTGAATCATTAGATACTTGGGTAACCTTTATTAACCTCGTTGAGGGTTCCTGTTCTTACATGTTTAAAAGAATGGAGAGGCCGGGCAGTGGTGGCACACACCTTTAATCCCAGCACGTGGAAAGCAGTGGCAGGTGGAGCTCTGTGAGTTTGAGTCCAGCTTGAGCTACAGAGCGAGTTCCAGGACAGCCAGGGCTACACAGAGAAGCAAGAACGGATGGAGACAGTAGTGTTATCGACCTTACAGTGTTGTTATGATGTTAACCGAGAAGATCCATGGAAAGCGCTCAGTGCTTTGGCTGCCCCTTTGAGAAGCATGCATCTCTCGCCACAAAGAGAGATCCAGGAAAAATCTTGTGGAAATTCAGAGGAAGGTAGCACAGTGGCAGAGTTCTTGTCTACCATGCGCAGCACCCGAGTGAGGTCCCAAGTCACAAAAGCCGTGGTGGTGGACTGGCTTCGTGATGGACCATCTCTTCCCAGGATTTTGCATTTCTCCACACAGTAGGCAGAGAGCTTACACTCCTCTGAATTGACTGAAGGATATATATTGTGCTATTACTACTAAGCTGGCTCAACTATTCTCTGAGGTAGGTTTTTTTTTTTTTCTTTTTCCTTCTTTTGGTTTTTCAAGACAGGATTTCTCTGTAATTCTGGCTGTCGTGGAACTCACTCTGTAGGCCAGGCTGGCCTCGAACCCAGAGATCTGCCTGCTTCTGGGATTAAAGATGTGTGCTGCCACCACCCGGCTAAGCATTATTGTTATTATTGTTGTTGTTATTATTATTAAAGATTACGTGCCTGCATATGTAGTGGGTGGGAAGCGCTGTGTGAGTGCAGGGCCGGAAAAGTCGAGATTAAGGTGTCCGATCTCCTTCAGTTACCAGTGACTCCAAACCAGTTGACTTGGGAGCTAGAAACTGGGAGCTGGGTAGTTCTGGTCAGTATGAGCTCCTAACCCTGAGGTAGGTTTTCTGTCTCTCTCTCTTTCTCTCTCCCCTTTCCTTCCTTCCTTCCTTCCTTCCTTCCTTCCTTCCTTCCTTCCTTCCTTCCTTCCTCCCTCCCTCCCTCCCTTCCTCTCTCCCTTCCTTCCTCCCTTCCTTCCCTTCTTTTTCTTTTTAATTCATTTTACATTCCAACTATAGTCCTTCCTCCCACCCCTCCTCTCGATCTCCCTTCACCTCCTCCCAGCCTACCTCCCTAACCCACCTCCCCAGCCCACCACCTCCCATCCTCTCCTCCTAATAGGTAGGGGCTCCGATGGGGTGTCAGCAAAGTCTGGCACATTAAGTTGAGGCAGGGCCAAGCCCCTCCCCACTGCATTAAGGATGAGCGTTGCATCCCACCATAGGGAATGGGGTCCAACAAGTTAGCTCATGCACCAGGGATAGATCCAGGTCCTACTGCCAGGGGCCCCTCAGATAGTTCGATCTTTACCACTGTCTCCCACATATGGAGGGCCTAATTCAGTCCCATGGAGACTCCACAGCTGTCGGTCTAGAGTTCATGAGTTCCTATGAACTTGGTTCAGCTGTCTCTGTAGATTTCTCCATCATGATCTTGACCTCCCTTGCTCATATATTCCCTCCCTGAGGCAGGTTTTTTAGCGACGTTACCTCTTCATCTTTCAGACAAGGAAGCAGAAATCCAGCAACTTGAAATGAAGTAACTTGCCAAAGCTTACCTTCACCACCATGAAACATTCCACCTAAGAAACTCATTCGAAGCTGTGGGTCTACCCCAAAGCCTGGGTTCTCAACTGCTGCTTTGTCTCCAGAGAAGTGGCTATTGTTCATCTTTCCAGGATGGGGACTGCTGTGAAGTGGGGTGGACCTGGAAGGATGCTGAGAAATGTGGAATCTGAGATATAGAGGTTTGTGGCATATGTCATCCCGGTTGTATTAAGGTCAAGAAACAAAACAGGCTTGCAGGGTGGTGGTGGCACATGCCTTTATTACTAGCACTCGTGAGGCAGGGGCACGCGGATCTCTCTGAGTTCAAGGCCAGCCTGGTCAACAAGAGCTAGTTCCAGGACAGCCTCCAAAGCTGCAGAGAACCCTGTCTTGGAAAACAAAAACAAACAAAAGAAATAAAACAGGCTTTCCTTCACTGGGATGTCCCCTGGGTGATATTGAATTATTCTCACACATTTTTATCCCCTGATTCTCTTGTTCTTGTCTTTTATTTGTTGGAATCCCAATATCATCTACACAGACTCTTAATGTCCAGTTTATTAAAACACTAATTGTTTTTACTATTCAACAGTTGGATTTCTTGTTTCTTCTTAATCCCTAGATGAAAAAAGTATCAACAGCTACCGACAGATGATTTTCCAATAATAAACAAAGAATTGCCATTTATTGAGTTTGAGGTCAAGCCAGTGCTGTCGGTAGACCAGCCTGTCAAGTTCTTGGTGCCTCATGTGACTTCCTCTACTTTAGAGCTAAGTGCAAGAACTCTGCAACTATACCACTACGTTCAAATCCTAGCTTCATCATCAGCCACCTGATGCTCGTCTCCTATCACTCATATAGAGATAGTAGAAAGGAATTGTAGGAATCTCTATGCTCTGGATGCTTAAAGCAATGCCTTGGATGCATGTTATCTCTACATCCAAGGAAAAGCTTCTCTGCTTTTACTTTCAGTTGCAGGGAGGCTTACAAATTAAATTGAGAAAGGACACACGATCAAAAGTTTGTTGTTGTTGTTGTTGGTTTTTGTTTGATTGCTTTTTCTTTTTAAAGACAGGGTCTCATTAGATAGCCCTGGCTGCCTTGGAAGTTACTGTGTAGACCAGGCTAGCCCTGGACTCACAGAGATTCTCCTGCCCTCTGCCTCCTGAGTGCTGGGAGTCAAGGTAGATTTTATTCCCTCATGCGTATTGTGCTCACGTACATACAAACATGGCTCAAAGGAGAGCATGGAATTTGGGAGCTAATAGCTAAAAAAAAAAAAAAAAAAAAAGACAGGTGGAGTAGAAGGAAAGTCAATGCGGAGGGGGAGGGGAAAGCAAATGACTTCTGGGAAAACTCAATCAGCCCTTAGAGAAGGATGGGAGATAGGAGAGTATCTGACAGTGTCTGTTTGGGCGATTTCTTTTCCTTCTTCTTTTCTGGACGATAAGAAACTATTTTTCCTCCTGGCGACACTCCTGGCGAGGGGTCTGTGACACCTGAAGTCTTCTGGGAAGCTCTGTACTCAAGTCCACCAGAGGGTTCCAGAAACAAACAAAAGCTGCTCAGTCCCAGCGGAATATTCCAGATCACTTCCCATAGTGTCTTCATTTTACCAGTGTCACAATGGAGGCCGAGGGAGACTAATTCACCAAGGGTCACCAAAACGGTTGATGTTGGAGGTTTAAACCCAGACACGCCTAATGTAAGAGTCTGTTTAATTTTTCTACTTTAAGGGGAAACTCCAGCCTGTCTCAAATTTCTGAGGAATATAAATACTTTCTCCTTTTCTTTCCTTTTTCTCTCCATCTCCCTCCTCACTTCTCTTTCTTTTTTTTTTGTGGCAGGATCTCATGTATCCCATCTTCCTATGTAGATGAAGATGACCTTGAACATCTGACCCTCCTGCACCCACATCACCAATGCTCATGAGATCACAGACATGTACGCCATGCTCACTTTCTGCAGTGCTGAGGTCTAAACCCAGGGCTTCTTGTATGCTAGGCAAGCACTCTACCTCCTGACCCGCATCCTCAGGGCTTGGGTGAATATAAATGCGTTGGCATGAACTGATAGCGAGTTTTACCTCCATTATCTAGAAAAGATAGTGCTGAACATGACTTTTAGACATCTTCCTATTAAAACTGTGTATTTTGGTTGTTTTAAGCCTAAATTGCAGCCGGGTGGTGGTGGCTTACGCCTTTAATCCCAGCACTTGGGAGGCAGAGGCAGGTGGATCTCTGTGAGTTTGAGACCAGCCTGGTCTACAAAAGCTAGTTCCAGGACAGGCTCGAAAAACCAAAAAAAAAAAAAAAAAGCCTAAGTTGCTACTGAAGAAATTAGAATCATGTTTTAAAGCATGGGCTTGATGAGCCACTGTAGTCTTGTGTGTGTGTGTACACTTTTGTAGTTGCTCTAGAACGGTGGTTCTCAATCTGTGGGTCACATACCGGATACCTAGCATTTCAGATATTTTCATTACAGTTCACAACAGTGGCAAAATTACAGTTATGAAGTAGCAATGGAAATAATTTATGACTGAGGGTCACCACACCATGTGGAACTGTATTAAGGGTTGCAGCCCTAGAAAGGTTGAGAACCATTGCTCTAGAAGGGAGGGGGATGATGTACAGAGACTGATAACTGTTGTTTGTTTCTACACCGGAGTTGCTGACCCAGGATTCTGCACGTCCTCAGGGAGTGTCTCTTGCAGGCCTGTCCGAAGAGGTGACTGGCAAGGGAAACCGCCCTTTTACGAGAGATAAGTGTCCTCTTAAAGTAAACGGAGAATCAATGGAGGGCAAGATCTGTTTACTAAACACTTCCTGCTTGATGGCCCTCAACGTGCAGGTCCCCACGGTGTGTTCTCCGAGGCGTGGAAGAAATGAAGCCCCGTTCTGTTTCCCCATCATGGGAAAGGCATCCAGGAAATGCCCCGCAGACAGAAGATTGCATCACTTCTGAGCAGATCACGCATCCACCCAAACAGGCGCTGCCCTGACCCCCATGGGAGATGTGTTAAATCTGGAGACCTTAGAGAGATATTAGAAGATTTTGAGAGCTTCATGAAATTTGTTAAGGACATTCCTTTTTGTTTTTCTGTTTTTTTTTTTTTTTTTTTTTTTTTTTTTTTTTTTTTTTTTTTTTTTTTTTTTTTTTGGTTTGTCGAGACAGGGTTTCTCTGTCGCTTTGGAGCTTGTCCTGGAACTAGCTCTTGTAGACCAGGCTGGCCTTGAACTCACAGAGATCCGCCTGCCTCTGCCTCCTGAGTGCTGGGATTAAAGGCGTGCGCCACCACCGCCCGGCCGAGAATTCTTCCATAGCCA
Source organism: Ondatra zibethicus (assembly GCA_004026605.1). Taxonomy (NCBI): domain Eukaryota; kingdom Metazoa; phylum Chordata; class Mammalia; order Rodentia; family Cricetidae; genus Ondatra; species Ondatra zibethicus. The sequence continues at coordinate 154,296 of PVIU01002625.1, forward strand.
TGGGTTACTTCCTTTCTGCTACCCGTCCTGTAGGACAAGTGCCTTTACCTATACAGCCATCTCTCTGGCCTGAAATAACTTTGGCATTTTCACTGTTGGGTTTCAGATTTGGGAGTTTTTATTGCAGGCCGTCCTACCTGGGCTTTGCTCTTGCTCTTCCAAGGGCACATGGGGAAGATGGGTGCTTGGACCAGCTACCTCAGACTTTCCTGTTTGTTTCTCTTTCTTTTTCTTTCTTAACTTTTTGTCTTTGAGACATTTCATCTGACGATGCTAGTGATGCTTCTGATTTTGTACGGATTCTGACTCTTCAAGACTCTTCCTTCAGCCTAAGGCCAGGCCAGGTGAAAAGTGGATTGTCTGGTGTAGTGAGACCTATAATCATGCCAGAAACAAAGCTAATAATGAGATGCAAGGCTGTAGGGTCCCTCATACCTAAGTTAAAGAGAGAAAGCAGTCTGGCCTTTTATCCCGCAGCGAAGGAAAACAAAACCCACAAACACATTCACGTGAACAGAACAGCACATAAGAACTGTAAATCAATCAATCACCATCAACCCCAACAGCCTGACAGGCAGGAAGGGAGGCAGGCTTGCTACCAGCAGGCTAGAGAGACTAGTGGGTGGGATGGTAAATGAGAGAGGCCCTAAAGAGCCCTGGAGCGAAAGGAAAACTAAATCCCACTGATGTGGAGATTGGAGGCCTAGAGCTGCCCTAACTGAAGGGGGTGGGGCTGAGGTCATCCAAAGGTCAGGAGCCCTCAATCAGGTTCTCCCTAGGAAAACTAGGGTTAGGTTAGGAATTCGACAGAGTTAAGTAAACTCTGAAGGAGGTTTGGGAGGGAGGAGATGGGAAGGAGTGAGACAGAAGGAAAAAGAATTTTCTTCTTTAAGTCGTTGGAGCCTATACCTCTTGATTTAAAGAAAGAAAAAAGTGGTGTAGCTGTGATCTTAGCACTCGGGATGCTGAGACAGGCAGAACTCTGGGAGTTCAAGGCCCAGCTGGTCTACAAAGTGAATTCCAGGTGAGCCGGGGCTACAGAGTGAGATCTTGCCTCAGAAGGAACAAACTCAACCAAAATAACAAACCAACCAGCCAACCGAACAAACAAACAAACAGCTCCAGTAGATCTTATACATTTTATTATTGATGTCCTATTTGCCTTTATAATGGTTCATATAATTTTAACCCTTTAAAACAGAAGCGTTCTATGGTTTAGCCATAATTTGATGGTCAGATCTTGGGATTTTGAAAAAATATATGTTCTGCCATAGATGGGTAGAATGGTCTATAAATACCTATCAGTGAGTTCCTGGTGATTGTTAGACTCTACATAGTTCACTTATTGTTTGAGAATTGCATACACAAATATCTGTTTTGATCAAATCCATTCTGTATTCCATTCCCTCCCATTCCTCCCATTCCCCCTCTACCATTACTTTACCCTACTAACTTTGTGTATGTTTTTAAATACACCGAGTCCACTTAATACTATCAGTACGTGCATTGTTATAAGACTGGATAGGTCACTCTGGAAATTGGGTGACCTATCAAGGGGCTGCACCTGAAGAAAACTGAGTCTCTGTGGTGGTTTAAAAGAACATGCCCCCCTCCCCCAGTGGTACTGTTAGGAGGTGTGGCCTTGTTGGAGTAGGTATGGTCTTGTTGGAGGAAGAATGACATTGTGGAAGCAGGCTTTGAGGTTTCATATATGCTGAAGATACCACCCAGTGTCTCAGACCACTTCCTGTTGCTGGCAAAACCAAGATATAGGACACTCGCCTACTTCTCTAGCACCATGTCTGTTTACACAGCACCATGTCTGTCTGCACACCACCACGCCACACCATGGCGGTAATGAACTAAACCTCTGAAAATGTAAACCACCCTAATTAAATGTTTTTCCTTTCTAAGAGCTGCTGTGTGGTCATGGTGTCTCTTCACAGCAATAGAAGCCCTAACGAAGACAGATGACCAGGCAGGGAGGTCGTAGGAAACAGGATAATTGTCTTTGGAGGGTTCACCCTCTGCATTTTAGGGGCTTCACACATGTTATATCATTTGTTTCCTGCTCCACATCAGCCCTGAAAGAAGGACAATGGTGTTGTCCTTCTGTCATCACAGGGGCAAGCACACACTCTCAGAAGACAAGACACTCAGGTCCACGAGCAGGCCTCCATCATGAAGCAACCCTTCCAGTCTCTAAGCATGCCGTGGGCAGTGGGTTGCAGAGCAGGCGGGAGGGGGAGTTAGAAGAAGAGGCAGTTCTCTGTCCTCCACAGGACAAATGCCTTTGTGAGCATGGGGGGGAAACCTGTTGCTATGTTGGCCAATCGGGTCTCAAGGCCGTCCTAAACTGGCCTTGCTTTTGGCAACAGTAGGGGCTATGTTTGTTTCCGGAAGTCACAGCGGCGATCACAAAGAGGCTGTGTTCACTTGTAATTTGGTTTGACAGAAATTAATTTTTAATAAGAGACTCTATTCAGTCAAATAATTGCCCTCTGGGGCCTGTGTCAGGGTCAATCATCCAGAGCTGGTGCGACTTGGGCTCTTGGCTATAGCCTGGGGCATGCTTGTGCTCACGTGTGCATATGGGAGCCTGTGGAGGGTGTTGGGGGTGCGGAGTGTAGACCAGTCATGGTCAGGTGACAAGTCAAGACCAGGCTGAAAAGGCAGGGAGCCCATTTATTTCTTTGCCCCACCCCCCAAAACACACTGTATATGGTGCCCCGCTTTGGTAGCTTCTGCTAAGTACACTTTCCACAGACTCAAAGTCCTATGGATCCCAGGACAAGCCTTCCACTATGGTGGTGTTAAGGGATGCCTACTATATTTAATCTTAATGGCAACCCTTAAATTACAGAGTCATCAACTCCATTTCATACAGTCAGGAGGGGAGGGGCCCGAAGGGGAGGGGCTCCCTCATCCCTGTTCCAAGACATTTTGCCATCTTATTGACCTGTCCATTCACCTCCTTCCACCAAGGAGCGGCTCTCCCGTCCGTCCGTCCGTCCGTCCGTCTCTCTCAGTGGAGTTACTTGAAATAGCAGCACTTCCTTATGCCATGAGCGATTTCTCTCCATGCTGTTCACCTGTGTGGTGCTCATCCCTTGCTTCTTATCCATCTGGATGGGGAGGGTGCTTACCCCACCTTCAAAAGATCGGGGGACTTCCGGGTTTTCTCTTTTGGTAGTTGCTTCCATTTTCCTGCGCATTTTCTCTCAGGAAATGCACGCTCTTTCTTCCTTTTTGGTTCTGCTAAAAGACAGAACCTTGCAGCTCTGCCTGCTCAGTGTGGGCGGCACTGCCATTTTCAGCTCTGAAAACTTATCCTCCAGCCGCCCCCAAAGGCTTCATCGGGAGACATGGTGACTTCTCTCCTAAATTACTCGGATTGGTTTAAAAATAGGGTGCAGGGGTTCCCTTGTCAGGAGAGCTGTCAGCCTGCCCACTTTTGGCAGCCTTTTCTACCTCCCTTTGTTGGTACACGTCAAACCATTTTTTTTTTAATTTTTATTTTAAAAGTGTTCTGCTTAAGTTTTCTGGAGCCTTGAAATTACCAGAAACGTCTCAGGGGGCCCTTTAGAAATGACTCCGTTTCCTGACTTAAAATCACAAGCAATTTGATTTTTCTATGCCTTACTGTCTTTGCAGGCGCGCTGTTAGCATGAAGACGGATTGTAAAAAATAGATCCTAGTGAAGGTGAGGGCCCTGATATGTGGAATTCTGTGTGTGTCAAGGCAGGACACGTTTCGGGGCTTAAAACAGATTTGGGTGTATGTAACTGTGTGTGGTGAGAATATGACAGAGGACCGGAAAGATTAAACCAATGAACGGAAGGCAAAGCCCATAAAAACACACTCTGTAAGTAAAATCAAATTAGCCATGTTATTAGTAATAAGAACACAGCATGTGTACATGTGGTGGGCAGAGAATGACCTGCCTTCTGGCAAATTCTCTTTTGTTGATTCTTTCCCCATCACAGAATTTGTGGCAGCATCTTGTCCTTTGTGTGGGGGAATGTTAAACCTTCCGTCTCCCCCGTAACCTTTTGCCTTTCTATTTCTTTCTTCTCATCTGTCCTGCCCGGGTCTTCCCTTATATGGCCATGGGTGCCCTCAGAAGTCGAGGAATTTGAATGCTATGTGAAAGGGCTAAATGCTATTTGGACTCAGTGACATTCATGTCGCATGGGAGATGTATGGGGGTCACCCTGTGAGAGACCAGCGAGTGTCCCCATCTGCTGTGATGTCTTTCATTGCTTCCTCTGTAAACACCAGTCTTAGCTAATGGTTCCACAGCCCCGCCATCGCCCGCCCCCTCCCCCGCCCCCATCTCCGCCCCACCCCACTGTTTCCTTTATTAGCAAGGCAAAGATTTCTCTAACATTTCAGCTCCGCAGAAAGATGTTTACCTTCGTGATCTCATTTATTGCACACAGAGGAAGTCTGTGAGATAGAAGGGCAGGTATTATTACATCATTGACCACTTTGCAAGCGAACTGGAGGCTTTAGCTGTTCCTTAGTTATGGCTCATGATGGCCTACTCATTAAAGGCAGAGTCAACTTCCCCTCTCCCAGCCGCAGGCTCCTTGGCGCCCTGTTTGGGTGGATTTCCTTAAACAAAATACTTCCTGACTTGGGAGATCAGGCACCATTTGTGGATGCCAGTTAGAGATAATCCTGTCATCTCAAAGTTCATTCAGATTGATGTCTCATATTAAATAGGCTTTCCTTATCTCAATCTAAACGACTTCATACTTTATAAAATATATTGGCTTCATTAGTGAATATCTGCTCTGACCTAGTTTAAGTACAGAGAAGGGAACAAAATAGAACAAAACTTTCAGGGAGATTCATTCTACCGGAGGAGACCTCGAAGAAGCAGGGAGGAAAACCGTGCACAGTGGGCCTGCAAGTTAATGATGCTAAGGGAGGAGCATTATTCTAGATGAGGGGATCAGGGGAGGCAGTGCCCTTTGACGAGATGCCTAAGGATTCAAAGAAGAGGCAGTGCTTCAGTTAAGGGGCAAGGTGGGGATAAGGTGGGTGGGAGGGTGAGTCAAAGCAGCTAGCTCTCAGGAATGGTGTCCCCGGCAGTTTAGAGAAATGGGGTAAATTGACCCCAGCCAGGGAGGAGGGAAGGCAGGGGAACTGGGGAGGTGTTGGAGAGCCAGAATCAGAGTGAGAATTTTGGCTTTAGCTCAGCGTGAGATAAAACTCCCCTGGAGGGGTCAGTGTGGGGTGCTGGTGTCCAAAAGAGCAGTTAGACAAATGTCTGTGTCCTGCTGAGCTATGGCCCAGTTCTGACCCCTCTCATTTTGTGCCGGGGGTGGAGACATAGCTTGCATGGCCCACTTTGAAAATAGAATGCAGAGCCTCCTGCTTTTAAGCAGGAGGCAAAGGGACAGAGCTAAAAGCTACTGAAACATGCAGCTTTTCCTTTCTCCCTCAGCCTCACCTTCAACCTGCTATGAGGGTCTCAATTTGTCATTTGCCGTAGATCCAAGTAAAGAAGCGGTTCTCATTTAAAACTCTTAGCGTGAATTTTTCTGTTCATCTTTGCACTGCCCAATTCCAGTTTTTAAGGCAAAGATAAGTGAGAACATTTTAGTAGACACATTTCCTGGGTGTATCTTTGTTTGTACAGGACAGTGGAAATGCTATAAAAAGGGGGGGGGCTCAAACCCCTCACCCTCCAAAATGCAACCTTCTACTAACACCTTTTATGTGACAATAAAGAAGAGAAATTATTGGTTGTACTATCTTAACCTTTTTGTTTCCCAGGTCATTATTTTTGGGGTCAATTGTTGATTATAACAAGGAAACATTTGAAGTACCAAAGGCCATGATAGGACAAACAGCAAGCATGCCTTCATTGTCTTTCTTCTGTAGGTGCTTCAGGCTTTCCTTTGGAATAGAAGATGTAGTCCCAAGGTGAGGCCTGCACTCTCATTTAGTCACAGATGTAAAGTGTCTATCTTGTCCAACATTCCCGTCTTTGGACTCCAGACTACATAGACATACAGGGATCCTGTACTCAGAGGACCCAGCAATGCCTAGGGCAGGGCAGGAGTTGCACAAGGTGGCCACACAGAGTGTGAGGACTTCCTTGGCTCCTGCCTAGGGTCCTTGCCCCAGTGGATTTACAAGACAGAAGACCAAGTTACCAAGAATTTTAGGCTGATGACCTAAGACTGCCGAGCCAAGTTTGCCATGGCTGGGGCCTGCACAGCCCCGGCTGCACACCCACACAGCTGACCCCGTTCAGCTCTACTCTTTGGAGAACTAGTCTGGCCTTTGTGGCAGATGTTGAAGGTCTGGATGAATGAGATAAATAAACCTACTGCCTGAGGCACATTCTGAAACCTTGGTTACAATTTACACTGCCAGAAAACAAGGTTTGAAAATTCTGGTTGAGGAAAAAACCGGTACTTGTTTAGCATGGAGATTTTCTTTCTTTCTTTCTTTCTTTCTTTCTTTCTTTCTTTCTTTCTTTCTTTCTTTCTTTCTTTCTTTTTTGATCAGAGATGCATGAGGGTCATCGTGTGCTAGATCACAGGACCTGCAAATACTGTACTGTTTCAGAACCAAGATCCTCAAGGATGACGAAGAAACTGAAACCACACACGTTAAAGAGAGAAAGCAGGTGGGGAGGGGATGAGGAGGAGAGTGTGCAAATAGCCCAGTTACCACGTTGAGAGCTCTTTTGTGTCCAGAGATGAGGAACCCCACTGGGATCCCGAAAATGAGCCTCAAAATAATATTCTGGAAGATTTGACTGGAGCCCACGTCAATGTCAGCACTACTGCAATAGATGCCATTAAAGAAGTGGGCATATTAATGCATTAGGGAATAACTAGGGCCCAGTAAGAGAGGCATCATTGGGTATGAGCGTTAAAAGTTTGCTGATTTCTGGTACTGGTGAGATGGCTCAGTGGTTAAGAGCACTGACTAGTCTCTTCCAGAAGACCTAGGTTCAATTCCCAGCACCCACATGGCAGCTCACAACTGTTGGTAATTGCAGTTTGCACATGAAATAAAGTTAAATGAATTAAAAAAAAGTTTGCTGATTTCTTATGGAAAAGTGAGGGAGAATGATGTCTTGAAGATGATGTTCATATATGATGTGTGTGTGCGTGTGTGTGCCGCGTGTGTGTGGGTGTGTGGGTGTGCACACCTATATCCATACTTTTCCTTGGAGCAAGAAGAATGGGTAGCACTACTTTGGTGCGGGATAAAATGTCAAGAAAAGACAAGCTTTCTGAATTTGGAGAAAACGAGAAATTCGAGCTGCTTTTTCAGACCAAAGAATAATGTCAGGAATGAGACATTAGAAAGAAGCGCACTGCTTGACATTTGTTTGTGATTTGTGGCTAAGGTTATGGGGATGAAGGTGTCACCTAAAAGTAGTTAAAGGACAGGGAATTTCCATGGAGGCTGCATGGCTGTGGGACCTCCCTGTCCCCTGGAGCAAACCCGAAGAGTTCAGAAGGGAAGGGCTGTGTGTATTTAGTGGTCTGAGACTAAAGAAAGATGCATTTCTGCCTCGGGCCCCATACTTGAGAGGACCTTGCTCCCACTTCTTTAAGGATGATGGATAGGGGGCCTGTGAGACTACCTCCTCCCCCCTGCCAGAAAGTCGATACTTTCTTTTGAGACTCTAGATACTCAGGGCCTAAACTCACCAGGCCTGACTCCAAGCCCCCAAACCCCTTTCTCCAAACAAAGAAGATTAAAAGTTATCCTGGTGGAATTGCCAAGGGCCAGCTGTTAGAGTTGGACGGCCTGGATGGAATGATCAGACCCTTGAGGCTGTCTGTGGTGTGGGACAGGCCTGGGGGATGAAGGGGAAAGTGGGGAAGAAGGCGAGGGTTATCTCACGTCCTCAAGATTGAGTGCAAAACTCATGAGTGGGCCAAGTTTAAATCTGACTGGCCTTGTTACTGAGAAGGTGTAGGTGTCGGAGCTGTTCACTTCTTATGTAACTTCCATGTATTTAGTTGTTTGCTATGTGGGACTGATTTATTCTCCTGCTCTGGACCTGCCCTCAGGGGAATTCCTTCTTAAATTGAAAGGTTTAGACAATCAGTGATGAGGTCCTCAGGCAGGAGAAACTTTTACTGTTTACATTATTGCTGCTATTATCTTTACTGGTTATGGATGCGACCCTTAAAGACTAGTAGAACAATCTTTTGGCCTGAATGTTATCTCCATCACTTCTCATTTTGTGAACGGGCGTAGTTGCTTTTAGCAGAAAAATAAAAATACCTTGTTGTTTTCGGCATTATTTGTCCCTTTGTACATAAAGATGGCAAGACCAGAATTACTGGTTAAACTGAGCATCTTGTTTCCTTCAGCCTTCTGGAAGGCATTCTTTTCCTGGGGAGCTGGGACTAGACTTCCTCCTTGAGCTGGGAAGGAAGACAATGTTGGTCTTTAAAACCTGTTTTACCAGCTTAGCTTTGAGCCGGGACCCTGTACCTTTTTATTTTCCTTTAACCTTGAAATTAGGAATCTTCAAAAACGGGGAAGAGAAATGACTCTCAAGCAGAGCTGAGAGAGATGGGGAACCAGAATGTTCAGTGGAATGGAGTTCAAGTTCTTCTTCCCCCTGAGTGTTCAAACTGAGGCAGGGTCCAAGCGGTTATGAGAGAGAGGTGATTTCAGGATTCTTTTGCTATAAGCAAGACTCAATGATGTGTGGCCAGGATTAATAGACATGGCTTACATTCTCTCTAAATGTACAGACACTTTTCTTGAAGAGTTCTTCAGGCATGTGCTGTTCATTATTTTATCATCAGTAGATTTTTAATGTAATTTAATGTAATTTTTATAGGCTTTGGGCATAGTGCATAGTCAGTTATTGAGACGGGCCTAAAAAGAGTCCCTTTTGGTAACAACACTTATGCTTTCGAACAAATTGCTGCAATGACCGACTTCCCAATATTCGTTGGCAGGATATTGGGAAGCAAAGCTATTTACTTATTTCTTTGCTGACGTCTTTTGGTAGTGGGGTCTGAACACAGGGCCTTGAACTTGCTAGGCAAGTACTTTACCACAAACTTGAGGTAGGTATTTCCTTTAGTTTCTGGAAGACATTTAGAGAGGTTATTTGTTCTGACCACTTTAATCACCTAGTTATGAAGGCTTCCAACTGGGGGAGTCATCTCAGATCCCACGGCCGGTTCCTGGCAGAACTAGGATCTAGGCGTGGGAGCGCTGCATGGGTCCTTCCTCTGCTCTGTTCTGAAGGGCTAGTCCAGAAATGCAGTTCAAGTACTGCTTAGGGCAAGAGTAGGTGTGTTTTCTTTTCATTTTCAAACTTGGAGTGGGGTCGCCAGCCTTTTGTGGCCCTGCAATCTGTTCTGTGGACTCTGAAGGAATTCCTAAGGAAACACATTGCTTGTGGTTTGGCCTCGAAACATCATACAGAGAATGAAATCATACGGTTGTTTGCTTTCTTTTTTTTTAAATTTTGTTTGTTTGTTTGTTTTTTATTTATTTATTATGTATACATCATTCCTTCCATGTATGCTTGCATGTCAGAAGAGGGCACCAGATCTCATTACAGATGGCTGTGAGCCACCATGTGGTTGCTGGGAATTGAACTCAGGACCTCTGGAAGAGCAGTCAGTGCTCCTAACCTCTGAGCCATCTCTCCAGCCCCACGGTTGTTTGCTTTCATACACTAA
>PVIU01002626.1:0-75283 GCA_004026605.1 Ondatra zibethicus
GTTATGATCTCCATGCTTCTAAAAAGGAAGACTCTCAATTCAAATTTCACTTGGAACTGTAAACTACAGGGGTGTACTGGAAATCAGCCTACACCTGGGCATCCAGTCACTGTTCCAGAATGTGGTCTACTTTTAAACAACACAAGTCTGTTTTCAGGTAGCAATCAGAGATGTAAGCCACATTTGGTGCACTACTACAGACTAAAATTTAATGATCTTTCTCTTCATCCTGAATTGGTTTTATGGGCAAAGTGGCTCTGAAAGTATGAAAATAAACCTTTTACATTTTTAAATAGTTCCCAAAGTATACAGTATTTATAATACTATTCCTAAGAATAATAAATCTCTGCATAAAATACTAAAATTTGCCAGACATAGTGGAGAACACCTTCAATCCCATCACTTGGGGTGCAGAGACAGGGGATCTCTAAATTTGAAGTCCGCCTGATCTACCCAGCAAGTTCCGGCCAGAGTTAATATGAGGTCTTGTCACTGACTATCAACTTCTTTCTTAAGGGTCATTCCTTTCAAAATCAGGGTAGCAGGGAGAAGGGGATATTTTATTCTTTTCCTAAAATAAAAGCCATTAATCAAAAGAAAAAAATTCTCCAAGCTAAGATGACATTTGAAATCCAAATTAGTGGATATTTTAGAGAAAACATCCTGGAAATTGAGAAGGGAGTCCGTATCTCTTGTTCCCATGAAGACCTCTCATTGGCCCTAGAAATCCTGGGGGTTGGGATGTCACCAGTGGAGGGCATGTGCTTTGCCTATACAAGGCCATAAATTTGACTCCCAGTGTCTCCCTCCCCAAAACACATAAACTAAAAATCGTTAGTTGTGTATCAACTGCTCATCAAACAAGTTTCTAAAGAGATCTGTTATTAGTTCACCCACCTAATTTTCTTCAGAAGAAAAAAAAAGACTTGCAATTTTTGTTTGGTGGGAATGTTTTAATGATGAAAGAGAGAATAAGGTGACAGGCAGCAGGTACTAGGCCTAAAACTCAAACTCAGTAGCAAATGGTTTTCAGGTTGTAGCCACTTAAAAGGAGCACATAGGAAGTAGTTTTCAGAACTATCAACTATAAAAACGAGTATCTAAACAAAGTTACTTTTAAATGTCCCATGTTATAATTTAATTCCTATGTATAATGACTACTTTGCAAGTGGCACTGTTTACTATGGCCTCCCATGCTCATCTTCAATCCCTAACAAGTTCTTCTTGCAGTATCCTAACACGATGGTAACAAAGTAGGAGCTGAGGATGTAGCTCAGTTGGCAGATCGCCTGCCTAGCCCTGGTTCAATCACACAGAAAAATGGGTGTGGTAGGACACACCTATAATTCCAGTACTTGTGAAGGCGGAGGGTGAGAAGTTCAAGGAGAATATGCTACACAAGGAATTTGAGGGTAGTCTGGGCTACTGGAGACCCTCTCAAAAAGCAACAACAACAAAAAACTTCTATCAGTATTCATAGGTTCATCACTAGTTCCTTGCTAGTGTGGTTTAAAGTTAAACACATCTCATATAGAAACCGCTCACAACTGTTATTTTTAATTTAAAATTATTAATGATCAAACAAAATTTCTAGAAAGAAATATGAAGGAAAAAGGATTCTCCGTTACTTAGGTCTCCAACTTCCATCTCTAAATTTCCTATGACTTCTCCCAGACCACATATAAATGTGCAACCTGCCAATGTGGAAGCTGTAAGAACAAGGGTGCAGCAATGGTTAAGATTGCATAGCTGAGCAAATCTCGATTCTGTCCTATCTGATTATGTAATTCTGTTTCCTAAATCGTAGACAGCCTCCCAGACAGTGAAGGTAACCTGGTCACTGAATATGTGTCTTTTAGTTTCATTAACAAGTGCCAAAGTTGGAGAAATCTTTGTCGCAAACACAGCTTTCCAATTTTTTTAATAACCTTATCCCTAGGATTCTGTTTTGTTTTGTCAGTGGAGGAGGGAAAAACCTATACATCAGAATTACTGAAGAACGAGAAGAAATGAGAATGAAGAGAAAATAAACATGAAACTCTCAACACAGTGATGACACACAATGGCAAAAAGCAACAGTTAGTATTGTTGTATTCTTGTTTGGGGATATTCTTGAAATAAAACTAGGCTAATAGAATATGGAACTCAACCTTGTGTGTCCTTACAGTGAAAACTCTTCCCACTGGAAAGATTCCTTTGAGTCTGACATGTTCATCAGCAAGAAGTTGGTACTTCCAGTATGCGAAGGCAGGGTTCTTAACGTCAAAGACACCTTAGAGAAGAAATTAAAATCTATTGTCCCTTACTCAAAAGAAATGTACATTACAGGGGAAAGTTAAATATAAATAACTAATTACATAATTATTTAATTATCATTTTGGTCAGTGCTATAAGGAAAGTACTAAAGCCATTGGTGATAATCTAACACGGTCAGAATTAAAATTTTTATGTAAACATCCCACCTTCCTCCGGGGCTGCTCAATCACTCTCTCTAATTAAATTTATTGCAAACCTTTGAGTAGGCGTGACCCGTTTGTTTGGTAAAACAACAAAATGCTGTTGTTTTGATCTGACCCTAACCAATTTTATGATCAAAACTAGAAAACAAAATTTTAGAAACTGTGCAAGCCACAAATTAATTTCAAATATTTTATATAGTGGCTTGTTACTGAAGAGAAAGCAAAGACTTGATACAGGTAAGTGCCTATCAGCTCTCCATTATGAAGCTGTGTTAGAAAGCATAGCTGTTAATTATAAAGCTAACATGTTTACTTCATGTTTGCCATTATTCACAACTCATTTTCAGAATAGTTTTATAAAAATGCACTCATTCTTATTACTGAAATACAAGTTATTTGTGATTTTTAAGACTGGAACAGTCTTAAGTTGCTTACTAGAGAATTCTTTATCCCCCAATTACCTCTTAAAATCTACCACTTTTAAAAATTAAAAACAAAAGTCTACTGCCACTCCTTTAAAGACAACTTCAAGTTTCCTATCTTCTGAAATCAGTAAACACACAGAGACAATAGTGATCAGATCAACTCTCCCATTAAAATATTTACTCTATAAAAATGGGATATTCTTCAATGTTTGTCTTATATCTCTAAAAATTAATGCAGAAACGATGAACCCACAACAGCCACTGTCAATTCTCCAAAGGTGGCCTTTTCAGCTAACTAGTACATGAGCAAAGACAGTTAAGAATTCCTATTGCCAACTGTAATAAATGGAAGAAATATATTGAAATCAAACAGCACCATCTAGCAGAGCCCTCACTACTCGGCTCCTAAGAGTTGGTGTTACTTGTTCGGTTTGGCGATCTCAGAGCAACAGTGGCAATCACAGAACCGACATCGGGAAAGACCGAACATACCCATTCTACCTTGTTTTCTCAGCAGTAAACAATTTTACTTTTGTTTTTTTAAATTCATGAGACTATAGAATCGACTCAGTTAAATATCAGCCATTCATGGGGGTCCAGCTAAAACCCAAATTATTTTAATACCAAATTTAATAGCAACCCCCCAATAAGATTATGTTTTCAATACATCACAATTCCTCCACTCCCCATAATGTGAAATCCGGGTACTTTACAATCATTAAAGTATCCTCCTTCAGATGTTTGTATCAGATATAGTACAGCCACATAAATGATTAATAAGCACAAACTAGTATTTTAGAACTCCAAGTCCAGTAAACTGGCAATAATTCTACGTATTTTATATATTCCTTGTCACAGCAAGATCTTAAAAATAGCAGGGATGGAGGGAGCAATAGCATCTCTCCATTAATTTTTTTGTTGTGTTTTGTTTTCCTACATCAAGGCCTGCCACCTCTAAATCCTATGGGAATTATGTGTGTTGCTGCCAACACGAAGATTAGAAAATGTTCCCATCCCTAGGGCACAACAAACTTTCAAGGGTAAGACTCACTGCTTAAAGCAAGGAGGGAAACTCGGTAGACTACACATTAGATTTTTATTTGTGAAGCTATTTTTGTATGCAAGGGACCCAAAGTACCTCCGAGAAAGACTCTTGCTTTCCTCCAGCCTGAAGCCACTCAGTAAGACGGTGTGTTCAATGACAAGGAGAAGCCTGACCCTCAGAGCAGACCCACTTACAGGGAATCAGTCTGAACATCTGCACATAGGAAAAGGGGGGAGGGCTCTTCCTCAGTGTCACAGTCACAATTCGCTCTCATTTTAGTAATAACCAAATCGCCGTTACAAGTACACAAGAAAAGCAGCCAACAAGCCTGCTTCGCAGCGTGCCGCGACCGTGGCACCCCGCTCTCCCGCGTCCACCGGGTTCCCACCGAAGTTCCCACCTGTATCTCCCACGACCCAGCCAAGCGGCTCGAGTCCAGCATCTCTGCCGCAGCCCCCTTTCTGCCCCGCGCCGCGTCCACGCCGCGGACAGCCCTCCTCGCGGCGCCGCCACGGCCCACGGGACCTGCCCTCCGCGCCCGCGGCCACCGCCCCCGGGGACACAGCAAGTCTCAAAAAAGTTCTGGGGCCGCCGCCAAGCCGGTGTGCCGCGAGAGGCAGGAGCGCCAAGCTCCCGCGGCCGACCCCGCGCGGGCCGGCACACTTTCTCCCTCCGGGAACTCGGCGCCCCCACTCCCAAACTTCCCTCGCCGCCCCGCTCGCCCGCCCGCCCGCCCCGCCGGCCTGCGCCGGGAGAACCCGCGGACACGCGTCCCCCAGCCCGCCCGGCCCACGCCCGCACTTGCCCTCCGCGCCCCGCGGGGCCCCGCTTCCGCCCGCCGCGCGCCCGGCCCGCCGCCCTCTCCTCGCCCCACGCTCGGGGGGCCCCCGCCGGACCCCAGCACCACGCAGCCCGCGCCCCCCACCCCAGCCCGCCGCGCGCAGCGCCCGGGCCGTCCTGGACCGCAGCTCCAAAGTTACTTTGCGAGGAGGTGAAGCCGCGGGTGGTTCCCCTCAACCACCCAAAACAAGTTTCCATCCCCGCCGCCGCCCCCCGCCACGCGCGTCCCTCCCGCCGCCCGCGGCCACCCGCCGGGGGCTCCCCGTGGAGGCGGCCGCTCCCCCGAGCCGCGCGCCCCCGCCCCGCACCTCCCCCTGCCACCCACCCACACCCCCCCCGCGGCTCCCCCCTCTCCCCGGCGGGGCGGCCGTGTGGCTGCGGCTCCCGGAGAGTGCGAGTGCGTGCGCGAGTGTGCGCGCGTGCGAAGGCGGAGGTGGCTGCGGCGCGGAGACACTCACTTCTCCCGGGCCTGGCTGTCGGACGGGACGGCGCTGCTGTTACTCTTGCCTTTGCCGTACATGCTTGTGCCGAGAGCAGCTCCCACTGTCACGCACCTGTCAACCCATCACAGCCTCCCCGGGAACAGCCCCGTCCCCATGGCGACCCACGCAGCCACCCCCACCATTGGCCGCCCCACGCCAGAGCTCCGCCCTCCTCGCCCTGGCAACGCGCGAGACTGACAGGCCTCCCCCTCCCTCCGGCCTGCCGGAGCGCGCCGCGGCGGCTGGGCCTTCGCGGCAGTCTCCTCCCTCCTTCCCTCCCTCGCCGGCTCCCTCCCTCCCTCCTTCCCTCTCCGCCGCGCTCCCCCCCCCCGCTCTCCTTCCCCCTCCCCCTCCGAACCCGGGCGCTAGGGGGGAATTAGAAACTGCTCTAGAAGGATTTTAAACAACTGGCTGTTCCCTCCGCCGCCGCCCCGCCCCCCGCGCCGCCCGCGCCCGGCTCCTCACTGGAGAGAAGGCGCGGGGAGGAGGGGAAAGTGCGGCCTGGAGTGCCTGGCAGCGACTGCGGAACGGGAGTCGCCGCGGCCCCAGACTTCGGGGCGCCCGGCGGGTCCACAGACAGACTCGACCCACGGCCCCAGTCCCGTGGGGGCCTCCAGGCTCCTCTCCCGCTCCTCTCCGGCCTGACACCCCGCACCGGTACCCCCGATCGATCGCATCGCTACTCTCGGGGTGTCGCCCCCGCCCCGCTCCCGGAGGGCTAGCAGGCCGGGGGCGCCAGCTCTGAACCCTCGACCTTGTGACTGAGGGACTGGGCGACTGTCCTTCTCACCCGGGGAGGAACTGTACCCCCCTCCCGGGGCGCCCGCCCAGGCGGTGTCGCCGGCTCTGAGGCCGAGCCCTGCGTCCTAAGGGAGCCCTGCCTGGTGTCAGCCTTCTTTCTAAGAGGGGACCACACTCCCAAAGAGGCCAAGTGGCCGACTCCTGGGACCACAGTGGCCCACGCGTGGCCTTGGCCCCTTCCTCGTCAGTACTCCGCACAGGTCTGCGGCAGATCCGGGCCCAGGCAGTCTCTACTCGGCCTGTTTTACTAGTTTGGGTGGGCAACGTTATTTCAGTTTGACCCCTGGACTGGAAAGAACCAGAGAAGGCCCTAAAAACATCCCTCTACTTGCAGGACAGAATAGGCTGGAGAGCTCGAAGTGTGCAAAGCTGTGCCCCAGCTGAAAACTCCCCGAGAATATTTTTGGATCCAAGTCCCTAATCTCATTTCAGTAAATGCACAAAAGTTTCTCAAGACACACGCAACCTGGTTTCTGATAGACTCCATCCTTTATTTTGTCGGAGATCCTTGGCTGTAAAATCAGACAGGGTGGAAATCGGGTTGGGAGAAGAGATGAGCTTCAAATGGGAGGTGACAGGGCAAGAGAGGTGCCATTGGGGTAAGACCGGGAAACCTCAGAAAAGAATGAATAGAGGAGGAGGAACGGTTATGCTAAGGGAAAGGAAATAGCATTCAAATGAGGAAGCATACCTTTATTGCTCGCAGCTTTAAGCATTTAGCAGTAGGATCATAAAAATGCATATGGAGATGCGGAGATGGGTGGAAAGGAAAGAAATGGAGTTTGTGAGCTCTGATAGCAAGGTGACGAATAAAACAGAGAAGGTTAAGGAAGGGCAGATGGTGGGAAAGAAGAGGAGAATCAAAATGGGTTGGCAACCAGACATCAATCAAAGACTGGGAGGGGAATGAAGACTACGGACTTCCACTGCTGTTAAGGAAAAGAAAGGGGGAAAATAAACTATAAAAAGAGAAGAATAGAAAAAAAAGTTAAATGGAGAAGACATGAGCGTGATAAAAAAATAACAGAGGGCAGACATGGTTTTTAAAAATATGCATTTCTATAGAACGGACAATAATTAAGCCAAGAAAAGAAGGAATATAAAGAAAATACAAAAGGTGACATTGGCTTAACTAGATTAATTCCAAAGAGAAATAATTTGTCATTTCAAACTCTTAAATTTTCCCTTTCTGTTTCAAATGACCCACAGTGGTGGCTTAGATCCGGCTCCCATGTTCTCCCTCCTGGTTCTAATAACCTACAGCGATTTGGTGCTTGAAACATTACACTCATGGACTGTGAAGAACTGGAAGAAATGAGACTGGGCCAGCTAGCAACCCTCCTCTCTTCCAAAAAACTTCATCAAAACGCTCAAATGTGTATAAAGTTGCTACCATTTACAAACTCTACCTCCAAGGCTAACCTTGTAGAATTGTTATCCAATTATCATCCGTTAGCTTTAGCCCAGAAAATGTTTACCATCTCAAGGCTCCGGCACCCACGCAACACTGCATATAGGATACTGCTCAGACACTACCAAGAAGAGACCTCTGGCAACAGCTGAACTGCTTTCAGGTCCACAGCTGCGTCAAATGTTTCCTCTCAGAGGTGGTTAGCCTCACAAAGACCTATATTCCCGACCTTCCCTCTTCTACTGCGTATCAGTTAGATTATTGTGTCAGACTGTAAACCAAGTGCCCGCCATAGGATGAGAGGCAGCCACCACCTACGTCAAGCATAAAAGAGGGAGACCATCTTGGCCAAGTGCACCGCTACTTGGTAACTCACCTGGGATACATGGCACACCCCTTTTGCAAAAAAGAGTCTGCCTTGCCAGGTAATTTTTCCTTTGCCGAAGGGTTTCTTTGAATGACTCGGATATTAAACCAAGGGAGAGATTCCCATGAAAACCAAAAATGGATGTACTGTGAAAACAAAAACAAAACAATGAGTTATTATTCTTAAGCTGGTGTTAAGATCCTCTGCCTGTGTTTGTTTGCTTGCGGAATGATCAAATCAACCCTGAGTGGGAGCCAAACACTCATGTACTTTAGCTAAGATACGTGATTCTTACACACAACTAGGACTGCTGTCTTCAGGTGCCCAACCCAGGCTTAAAGCAAGAGTTTTAGGCGGTGGTGGAGAACTGCAGATTACCCTTCTCCCCCGTGAGGCACGCAGTTCTCCTTACAGTGCTCTTGACTCTACCTCCAATCCAAGAGTTGTTAGTAGGATAACAATGTATGGTCCTGATTAGACAGGACCACAAAGAGTTGCAGCTCACCTTGATGTGTCCTAAAGAGAAAAAAAATGAAGAAAGAAAATTGGAGTTCATCTGATTGGTTTTTACCCAAATCGGTTACATTAGAAAGTCCTGTGACTAATGACATGTTTTCTGATGTTTAAAAACTAAATTGCAGATCTGCACGGTAAGATACAGGATTCAGAACAATTTGGTCTTAGTATCTTGGAAGAATAAAATGTTAAAAGGTCTTAGTTCAAAACTCACCAAATTAATACCAGTTACCACTACGAGAGTGACAAGAGTGTTAGCATCCAAGAAATGTAAGTGACTTTTATATTCATACGTGCCTATAAATGGTGACCTTGGAGCTTAAGTAATCAAATCAATTATCATTAAAGCCTCCCAGCAGCTACCTGAGCCATCATTGTGCTGCCTCTCTCTTCATGTTTACACATGTAAATAAAATGCTTCTTTGCCCTTGTTCAGATTATTTTGAGTACAGAGAGTGTTCTTTGCAGCTGTACCTCTTGGGACCAATATTGTAATTAATGAGATTTGAAACACATATTCAGAGCCAAATTTGAGATCCCAGACACAGGGTTAAAGATCCAGTGTCTTGTTCTCATTTTTTAGAAAGAAGGAAGAGATTGGAAATTAAAAGCTTCATGACGCACAGAGTCATGATGCACTTTGAAGGATGTTTTTTCAAAACCCATAAGTGCTTGGTTAATTTTAGGAAACCTGAATTTGAATAGGGGAATGCTGACCGTTTAGCCACCCACAATGGAGTCTTTACATTTGAGGATAATTGTTTAAGCCATATCCTTTATGACATAGACTGTCAGTAATAATCATTAGGTCTCTACACATATATCCTATTTTGTTTGGGCACATTTGCACAATTTTCTCTTTCTAGAGACTGAATCTTATTCTAGGAAGCCTTCATCATTTTAAAACAGGAAACACTGTTTCTACTTTACACTGACTATATTATACTTCTCTTATACTAACATTTTCTCTAAATCATTAAGGTTAATAATGACTCCATTCTCACAATTCGCAGGATCCCAGGAAGGATTTCCTTGTGTCATATAGAACAAAGAGATGACTTCTTTATGTTTAAATGCAACTGATAATGAATTTAATTATTTGCATCATGTAAAAAACTAAGCATATTAACTTAAAAAACATTTAACATTGAAAATATTTATTTAGGAAAATGAAACTATTTAAACAATGCAGTTGAAATGGGGGGGGGGAGGATTTTTCCAAAAGACAAAGCTGTTCTATTTGTTTTTCATAAAGCTAGTTTATAAAAATAACTCAGTTGTGCTTATATCATTTTCCATCTCAAAACGTTTAATTTGTTCATTAGTACTCAATATATCCGGGTAAATCAGAGTTTTATAACCTGCTTTCTAACCTGAGTAAGCTGAGTCTTGACAAAGATGTGTTAGCACGGTCCAAGATTCTAAACAAACAAAACTAACTCCAATATAAGAACTCCAAGTCCCTGGCCAAGCATTCCCAACCACAAAGCCACGCCCCTTTCTCATAGAAGTGACTGTTCCACAGAGGAATGTAAGCAGACTCTGAGATGTTTGTCACTCAAACTACCTTATGAAAGCTCACCCCGGGGCAACAGACCAGCAGGCGGGATTCTCTAACTATTCAAATGCCTTGGACCAGAGTAAGGAGGGGGGAGAGCAGTTTCCATACCGTGCAATTCAGTCCTTCAGACAAGAATGAGAATAAAAGGGCTACCAATTAACATTTCACACACTGATAGTGGTTTATTAATCTGAGGCAATGGCTGTTTGCTTAACCTATTGCTCTGGGTTTTTAAAATTCCAACTTACATATGCATAAACACTTACCAATGGGTTTGAAGAGAGCAGGGTTCATATCTACCAACCCCAACAGTTCCATTCTTCTAAGCCTGATTGTTGTTTTTTTAAATATTTATTTTATTTTTACTTACATGTATGGGTCTGCGTGTGGCTAGGTGTGTGTAAGAGCAGATGCTCATAGATGCCAGAAGTGCTGGATCCCCTGGAGCTGGAGTTATTGCAGTTCTGAGCCATCTGACATGGGTACTGGGAACTGACTTTTGTATCCTCTCCAAGGGACTGTGCTGTCTCTCCAGCCCTTGCCTAGTCTTTGGAGCTGGCAACGATCTGAAATTTGGAATAAAATAATCCTGATAAAAAACATTGCACATAGCCTGAAGATGAGGGTAAAAAAGTTTTAATTAAAACCTGTACTACCTTGTATGGCAGCTCTATACACTTTAGCACATTTTGCAAAACAATTTCCAAGTGTTACAGTGTTCACTAACTGAAGTTTGTCATTAAATGTTGGGAGTTATATAATAGGAAATGCACCAAAGAGTATTCTTGTTTCAACAGTGTTACCGTTTTTTTGTTTTTGTTTTTGTTTTTGTTTTTTGGGTTTTTTTGTTTGTTTTTTGTTTTTTCTTTTTTTTTTTTGTGCATTCCCAAACCTTCACAACGATTTTTTTACCTAGTAAGGTTATTGGCATAGCATGTCTCTGCATACTCGGAGCTATCAAAAGTCCAGTATCAGTAGGGCTATTGCTCTACCCTATAGGCAGCATGCTCCCTTTTGTTGGAACTAGAAATATAGGACAGGGGTGTAGCTTTGCTGGTAAAATCCTTGCTTGGCATGCAGGAAGCCCTGATTTTGATTCCCAGCACTGCACAAAGCGGGTGCAGTGGCACATGTCTATAACCCCAGAACTGGAGGCAGGAACAGCAGTAACTCAAGGTTATCTTCAACTACATAGCAACTCAAGGCCAGACTGGGCTTTGTGAGAGCCTGTCTCAGATTGAAGAAGAAAAGAAGTCTCTGAAACCAATTGTGTTGCATTCTACATAGTCTATGCTCCTGACGACTTGCCTATTCTGTGACACTAATTGTCACTTCTCAGAATTGTCATGTACCTTTAGGTGATACAGGTATGGTTTCTTCATCAGACAATTTTTATCATTTCATTATCATCGACTTTTATGATTCCATGGACCTTTTCTCTTAAACCTAAATTCTTAAGGTTGGGGAGGGGGTAAAGGTGCCCCTGACATTTGGTGCTGAAGCATTGATAATAGCAGGGCAAGTTCCTGTGAGCCACTCCCAGCTTCTCAGGATCACGTTGGCTATGGTTCGAGGAGCCTAGGTTGAGAAAGTTAAGATAGTTAAGAAAGAATACCATGCCATCTTAGGGCTTCTCTCACCTCCTATGCTGTCCCACTCCAAAGTCTTAGAGTGGTTGGTTCTTTGAGGAGAAACCAAGCATTCACATTGGTGAACACTGGTTTAGAGTTTCTGTTGTTTTATTGGCCCCTGGCTTTTCAGTCTGGTCCTGTTTTCAGAGGCGAGGTAGATAGAGTCCACGGTAATAAAGAAAGCCTCTGGCTAAGGAGAAGTGTGGCCTTCTCCACAGAGAAGGAAAAACCCAGGTCTGAGTCTTTACCCTGCCATTTTGGAAGCATCCACTCTGGATCTCAACTTCCTCTCTTTGCCTTGCACCCTGCAACCTTTTAAACCAGATCGGCAATGGTCAGGGTGGTTTGGCCACAGACCTGTGTGCCCTTTTAGGAGATGCCACCTCTATCTTATAGTTGGGTTCTTCTTCAAATGAGCATTTGTCACTTCTAGCACAAGGAAAAATATGCCACATCTTTACCTCAGAAAATGTGGGAAATGTTGGAAAGATTACCACGGGATGCGAGGAGGGTAAGAAATAGGATGCCCACAGCCCAGCTTCCAGTCAGCACACAGTCCCAGACAACATGGAGCATAGCCCAAGGCCCCTTCCTTCCCCCATCTGTCCTTCCACTTCTTTCCTCTCTCCCTGCTTTGTCCTTTCTAACCCTCGAGAAATGGACAAAATGTGGAAGAAATAAGAACGTTTAGTTGGGATATACTACACTGGAAACCTCTATTTTTGTAAGCCAAAAGAGTTTGACTGCCGACAACATCCTATGGTTCAACCACGAAAGAAATTCCATTCTTGACTCCCAGGCTGCAGACTCATGTATTAACTCAGACATTTCACAAGCATTTTCACTCTGCCAGGCACCTATCTGTGGCATAGCTCACTTAATTCTCCTAGCAATTTTAAGGTAAGTTGTTGTTTGCGCATGTTTTGTATTGTTTTGATAAAGGGTCTCATTTAGCTTAGTCTGGCCCCAGACTCAGCGTGTGGCCAAGGATGACCTTGAACTTCTGATCCAGAAGCAGGCTCCAACACCAGAGGGCTGAGATCGCAGGCATACACAGCTCCCTTGCCAAGTCTGCATGCTACTGCAAATCAAATGCAGAACTCCATGCATGCCAGGTAGGTCCTTTACCAACAGAGCTACATCCCTAGCTGATGGTAGATATTATTTTTGAAATAGTTTTCCACACACTAGTACATGACAAGATTGTAATTTCTATCCAGGCAGCCTGTCTTATCATGATCTGTCAGGAATCTGTCACGCAAATCCTGCCAACCACCCTCGTCTGTAGCATTTACTCCATTGTGTATCATATGCTTCTGGAAGGGCAAGCAACTCCGAATTCGGGTTAGGTGAAATACTTAAGAGCAAGATGCATAGGCTCTTGCTTCAGTAAGCAGGTGTGGATTCTGCTCTTGTAGTTAAGTCCTCTGATTGGGCAATAATCCTGAGTCACTCGGCTTTCTTAGAACCTTGGCCTTCAACGGATTCATCATTTCTTCTCATTTTCATGACTTTCAAGTGCACACTGTGGCTTGTTATAAGATATTGAAAGGAGAAATGATTGGCAGCTCCCTGTTTCTCTTTCCCTATTTAAAAGAGATGCATTTCTTCTTGTACTAAATGAAACAGTTCGTTCTCTTCTCCCCTCTTGACCTTGTTGACTCTTTCAGCTGATCATATTTACATCTGTGTGCCGGTGTGGTCTATGGTACAGAAAACCTGAAAATGAAGGTCTTTAATTCACATTCTCCTTAGGAAAAGAGAAAGCTTGGCAACCACATCCAGATTCATTGGATCATTGTCAATCCATGGCCTTCCTCTGAGAACTGGCAGAAATGAAATAAAAAGACCAGGTCCCCTGGACCTCAGTCAGCAGGCTACATTTTCCCTGCAGGACTTCTGCTGTTTGACTTTCTGCTTCTCTCAGGTTTTCCTTTCCTCTTCGGTTTTTTTGTAGTTCACTGCTACTTTTCCTCCTTCTCCTGTTTTTCTGGCTTCACTTCCTCCTTCTATTGTTATAGCTGTCTTTTCCTCTCATCACATTTCCTGTTGCCTTTCCAGCTCAGTGGGGCCCCATCCAGCTCACACTGTCTGGCTTCAGACTCTCTGGTCTCAAGGGAGAGCAATCATGTGCCAACAAGTCCTAATCCCCAGGGAACCCCAGGAAAGGTCCTGGAGACTAAGTATCCCAAAGTTTTTCTCTTATTGATTCTGTCCTCGCATGAATTCCAAGTTTACCTAATTAACGAGAGGAAAATGTTCATCCTACTGGCCTTCTAGACCCAGACCATTCTGAACTCTGACAGCACCAACATCCATCAAATCAAACAATGAAATCAACTTTGGTTACTTAGCATAATAGAAATAAACTTGTAATACTCTGTTAGTGAAGGATCAATGTCTCCTGTCTTGAAAATAAACATCAGAGCTTGGCCTCAACATTTAGGGAGCAGCCGAGTCCATTATTTTGTGGCAACATTCGATTACATTGACATCAAGACAGATTTATTAAAATAATAAATAGTACATGATTTTCAGCCTTTCATTTCCAAACCTCACCACTGCTACCCTCGCCAAGGTGATCTGAAACCTGTCATCCATATTCTTTATTTATTATCGATGACCTTTGTTACTGCATTTTCATTATCTGGCAGCTTATACCTCAAACAATTTTTTAAATTAATTTTTAAGATGAAAGTTTTAAGTTACTAAGAACAAAATGAGTAGTAAGAGAAAGGAGCATCAGCTAGGTAAGGGTTGGGATGTTTGCTTGGCATAATATTTGAGCAGGATCTACTTCAGACATGCTTTTCCAAGTTCTGAATGTAGCTAACTGCAAAAGCTCACAGTTGCTGCTTCCTCTTTTCCCAGTTTGCAGCCCCAGGGCCTTTGGGCCCGGCTGTTTCCTCTGCCTGGAATGTTTTTCCCTCTGCTCGTTCTTATTATTCAACACTTCTGGAATTTTAATTCCAGAGTTATCTTCTCTGAGAGTCTCTAAGAGTTGCCTGATCCCACTTCCTCAGTAAGTCCTTGTTCTGTTTTCTTCTCTGTACAGTCACCTGTCACTCAGAAAGGCCTCTGGTCTGAATTACTCCGGAGGCAGCAGGTTTACAGTGTTCTTCTTGAGCTAGGCCCTTATATCCTCAGAGTTAGGACAGCATGTAGTACGCAATGACAATTAATAAATAAATACTCACGCACTGAATGAACGAATGAGTCTAAAGACCCTAGCTCTCTTATGTGTTTCCAACAGTTACTCCAGCCCTGCACCTACTACAGCCGAGAGCTTTTTATATGGTCAAGAACAAGAAAAAATACACAGAAAATGTCAGCACCCATTGAGATATTAAGGATTCTGATTCCAGTTCATTGTTCCGGCATCCAAACTGATTTAGCAGAATTTAGGGGATTAGGACAGGAGATAGAGAGAGAAATATTCCCTCCTCTTTTCAATCATAGGTTTACCTTGCTCGGAGTTCTGAGTGACCCAGTGTTGCTGACAGTAAGGAAACAAGCCGCACCCAGTCAGCAGATTTTTTGGTAATACACTTCCATCATGCCTCTGTCTTCCACACTGCTTATAGCGCAGTGTCTTCGTCCCTCGGAATCTATTCAGGTTGACCTCCCAGTGCATGTAACCTCTGGCAGATTATAGTTACGGATGCTCGGCTACCACCCCTCCTGCTGCATGAATTTGCCAATTGCCTAGTATTCCCAGACGCTGACGGCACACCGAAAGCTGGGAAGCTGGGTTGCACCGTGGTGGACGCAAGTCCTTGTTTCCAAGCACCGCGATTCCTGCTTCAATTTGTTCTTTGCCTTGGGGGGAGGGGCTTTGCTAATGTTCCTGGAATTAAATTATAGCTCCATTTGCTGAACTACATCAACGTGAGTTTGGGTCCCCTGCTCCATCCGTTATCAGCTGTATGCTCCCATGCAAGTCTCTCAACCTCTCCGCGCCTCAGTTTTCTCAACTGCAAGCCGAGACAATCCTACTAACTGTGTATTAAGGTTGCTCTGAGGATTGTATAGTAAGTTCTTATACTGGGTTAAGCCCAGAGCTTGGTACATTCCGACTGCTTAATAAATACCAGTGACTGTTTTCTTCCTCACTAGAGCTGGTCACAGCCGATAGGGTCTGTAACGACACAACCAGACTGGAACATTTGTCTGGACTGCGCTGCTGTGAACATGCTGCTTTCCTTCCACACTCTGTCTCCTTTGGAAGCTCCATTGTCAGCTTTTGCAACCTGTAGCAGGTTGTAAGAGAGAGAGAGTGTGTGTGGTGGGTGTTGCCTTTTCCTTTTTCATGCATCTTCTCAGCCCAGTAAAACAGAAGAGCAGGGGACGTGTTTCTCAGCAGGGCTCAGGAGTCCTAGTCTCCTGTCTACTTACTAACCCTTTTCTTAATGCAGCCCATGGTGAACACAACACCAAATTCAACAGCTTCTTTATTGGTAGCAGTTGTTCACTGTAATGACATCGTTTTGAATTTCACAGGCTCATAGATGAAAGTGGGAATTTTGATGTCATCCAGTCACATCTGCAAAAAAGGAGTTGCCAAAATGTCTGGATTCCAGGGAAGAAATTCCTTCTTATCTTTGGCTAGACACACTTCCCTCACGGAATCAGCTACCACAGTGGGGGACAGCCGTGAGGGAAACCTACTTGTCCTCCACATAATATGCTGACATTTACTTCAAGACAGTCATCAAGTAATCCTCTTCTCCCAAAAGAACAATCAAAATATTTATTTGCATAGCTAATATCACAACAGCATAGGCAGCCAGGCAAAGTTGCTCTCCTCTGAATAACTTAGCTTGTAGTTCATGTCTTAGGTGATGGCTCTGGAGTGGAATAAAAATGTATGTATCTCGAGACTTCTGGTCAATAAACGCCTCAACTTTTTTTTTAAGTTACCCTGCTAATTAGAACACTTGACAAATATTCATTTAGTACCTGTAGTGTGCATCATTGCTAAACAGTAGAGGATGCAAAAGTCTGCAAGAAATCGTCATTGCTCTAAAGGATCGTAGAGAAAAGTACAAACCTATACTGAGTACCCACCATGACTGAGCACTAAAAATAAATGCTGAAGGGACACACAAATTTTCTATCTTTGAGTAACTCAGTCTAGGCAGAACTATAGTGTAAGTTCAGTACAATTTTATAAGCACAGTGGAAGATGTTAGTGGCAACTTATACTCTACTAGAACTCAGTGTTTCCATGGAATCTTAAAGAAAAATAAGTTTGATCTGACCTTAAATAAAACTAGGAAGGGGAAAAGTTTCAAGAAAAGGAGGTGGTGCTTGCAAAAGCAGGGAAGAACATGCACATTCCAAATTTCACCAGAAGTGGGGTGATTGAGACATAGTCCTGGAGATGAAACCAGAGTGTGAGAAAAAATGGCTTCAGGAAAAATCATTCACTGGGACCATGGAAACACTGGGTTTCCAGTGCTTGAAGGGCTTTGAAGGAGGCCACAGTAGATTTTAAGCAGGGGTGCCCCGATTAGGTTTGCAGTAGAAAAATTAGTTTAAAAACTGCATGAAGAAGCAATAGAAATGAGATCGAAAGAAAACTAGTAAAGGGTCCTTATGCACTCTGGTGAGGAAGTAACCTGGTAAGGAGGACTGAGGTTGAAGTGAAGAATCCTGCTCTCCAGGAGAGGGATTAGAAAGGCCTAGGCAAAGGCTATTCAACTGACTTCTTTTCCTTTAATTACATTTAAAAATTTTAGTGTGTGTGTGTGTGTGTATGCAGTATATATGTGTGCCTGTGTATCTGTGTATATGTGCATGTGTGTTTGCATGTGTGTGCCTGTGTGTGCCTGTATGTATGTGCATATCTCTATGTGTGTGCACATGTATGTGTGTGCCTGTGGATATGTACAAGTCTATATGTGTGTGCATGTGCAGGTCTGTGTGTATGTGAATGTATGTGCGTGTCTGTGTGTGTGCACGTGTTTAGCTATGCTGCATATATGCATTATTTAACTGTTGATTATTCTATGAGAAAGAACCAAATATGCAGAATCTATGGTAACAACAGGAGACAAGGAAATCAGCATTTTACTCTTTAATCTTTGAAAATGTAAAGAGCATCTACAACTCTTCCCCGAAACAAACACCAAAGAAATGACAACAAATCAAAAACCAACATGGGAACCAAACAAGAAAGAATTTTATTTAAAAAAATAGATCCAAGGCTAGACAGGGACTCTTTCAAAGTTCTGATTTAACTCTTTCAGATATAGACTGGAAAAGCTTCCAGATCCTGTGTTATTCACCTCTGCCTCAAGTTAGGGTCTCTGAATGCATTGTATCAAATTTGGGATGCAAGGTGTCCCTGAGGCATCCACCTTGGGACAGAGCTGGACAAACAAGGAGTACAGGCCTGACAGAGCCTAAACCAATCTGGCAGACATTTCTGCAGTATCTAGCATCCACTGAGGGTCCTGATCTTTGGCACAATAACCTGGCCTACATACTTAAGCCTCACTTGTTACATGGTGATGTTCGGGGCTGAGTGTGATCTGTGTAGACGTGATTCTCAGCAGCTGAGGCAGCCCCTGCGAAGCTGTTACTCCCCAGCACCATAGCAGGCTCCTTGAAAGAGGGTCTTTGTCTCCCACATCCATACACCCCTGCTTTGATGGATCTCAAAGATAGAAGCAGGCTGTATTCCTGGCCTTGGTAGAACTATCTCTAGATTGTTCTAGCCAGATGGTTTTGTCGCCTATACTTAGAAGTGCTATTTTAGAACCGTAGAAACATAAAAATCATGTTGAGAAAAGAATTCAAAATCAAGTTTAAAATAATTTACTACTAATAAGGTTCCAGTGGACATTAAAAGAAGAAAACAAAGAAACTATTGTTGATGTGAGGATATTGTTCTCTTACGTTTCTATACAATAGAAACAGCAGAATAGACACTAAATACAAAGGAGTCACACAACTAGAAGGGATGTTTTAATGGGATTTAGAACTTTTCTGAACTATAGAAAAAAATAGTGGCTTCTTCATCAGATGGTAAGAGACTCACCCAAAAGACCTTTCCTAAGACATTTAAATTCTTTCTTCAGATCACTGATAATTAATCTATATTTGTAACAAAATACTATCTGGTGTAAATTATACTACAACATGATGAAAAGTGAAATGATTCTTAAAACTAATAGGACAAAGCAAGAATGCCCCATTCCAGTTAGAATTCCAGTCTAGCATCATGGCAGAGCCAAGCAGCGACTGTGAAGGCCTTTACCTGTGATTCCTGTAACTTGCTACTGTACACTGACCTCATGAATTCCTCATCCCTCCAACTCTCTATACAGTTCAAACTCATTGATTTAAACTCCATAAATTTGTAATGTAGCGATAATAGAGTTATAGTGTGCCCTTCAGCTGGAGAAAACATTGATAGTGATTTCTCTTTGAAAATGATAGTCTGTCTTACAAAGAAAAGGCTTACTAACCTACAACCATATCTTCAAATTCCAGGTCCAGAAATTATTTCTATAACATCAAGGGTGGTCACAATCCATTATCATGGGTTAATAATGACATATATTTTTCCAATAACATATTTTAAAGTGCTTGATCTATTTCAAATTATATAGAAAATACTAAAGCAAGATTCACTTAAAAAGAACTTGTTAGTCACTGTTTCTTGTGTGTATGCATAGTCTGATGTGTGCAGGTCATAGGCTGACACTGCATGTCTTCATCTATGGTTCTCCACTTTGTTTTAGAGACAGGGTCTCTCATTGAATCTGGAGTTAAACTACCTGCACAGTGAACTTGTCTGTCCCAACCTTCCTGGGGCACTCAGAAAAATCTGGCTTTTTACTTGAGTACTGGGGATCTGAACTCAAGTCCTCATGTTTGTATGTTTGTGTGGCAAGTGCTTTATGGACTGAGTCTTCTCCCTGGTCCATCATTCAAGTTTTCTTCCTCCTCCCCCCCTCCCCTCCTCCTCCTCCTCTTCTTCCTCTTCTTCTTCTTCCTCTTCTTCTTCTTCTTCTTCTTCTTCTTCTTCTTCTTCTTCTTCTTCTTCTTCTTCTTCTTCTTCTTCTTCTTCTTCTTCTTCTTCTTCTTCTTACCAGCCAGCAGGATACGAATGGGGTCCCTGATAAACCTAGAGGAGGAAGAGGAATGGAGGGGACAAGAGACACGAGAATATGACAGCAAGACAGGTTTTCTGATCAAGCCGTGCTTCATTAATTCTCAGAAGCTGTTATATAGCAAACAGGCAAGAGGGCAAGAGGGAGGGGAGGGTGTCAGATCTGCTGGAATTCAGGTCCAGAGACATCCCTAGCTGATAAGGAAACACTGAGGGTCTGTGATTATTGACTAACAAAGGAAATGCTAATTATTTCTAAAGCCTGGGGCCTGTAGGTCTCACTAGGTCCAGAACTTGCCCTGCAAAGGTGAATATCTTACTTGTGAACTTAAGATGGCTGTAAACAAAATACAAATCTCAAAATACAAGTCTTTGCTTCCGGCATTCTCATCCTCTTCCTCCTCCTCACCCTCTTCCTTCTTTCATACTGGGAGGTTTATTGCTGATCCCATCATAACTCCTTTCCCAGCCTTACTAGGAGTTCTGCATTGATGTCTACATACCCCACCACACACTATCCTGTCTAGGCTGTCCATCTAGATCTGGACAAATCAGATATATGCAATAATATGAATATGAGAAGGTAGTGTAGGAAAAAAGAGATTGGAGAAAAGAGGGGTGGCTGTTTTAATATCTAAACTGAATACAAATCTGTATGTACCCCCAAAATATCTTGAGGGTAACTGTGCTCGGTAATTTCCTACAGACATTTTAGTCTTTGAATTTACCAATCAGAAGCCTATGTGTGGAACATAATACACTTACAAATCACATCTCAAGAGCTTTTAAAAAATCCCAACAAACTAAGTTAAATGCTCTGATTTTCAGATTGTATGCGTTCAAGGAACAGCTACCTTAAATGTCTGTATATTTTCAATTGTAACAAATATCCTAGGTCTTGGACTTCACAGA
This sequence comes from Ondatra zibethicus, assembly GCA_004026605.1. Taxonomy (NCBI): domain Eukaryota; kingdom Metazoa; phylum Chordata; class Mammalia; order Rodentia; family Cricetidae; genus Ondatra; species Ondatra zibethicus. The sequence continues at coordinate 20,573 of PVIU01002626.1, forward strand.
TCACAACTGCAAGAGGAAGATGCTTTGACCCTCTCCCTCCATCACCAAGACTACTGGTTACACTGGACCCCATATTGGACATTGGAACCCTCACCACTATTGTCCCTTGCAGTCTGAAACTTCCAATGCCACCTTTGCCAGAAAATAGGTCCAGTGAGACACCATTTCCTCTCATTGTCTTCTCCCAAAACAATATTTCCTAAAAGCAAGGTAGCCTGGGTGCCCGTGGGTCACTCACGGGTGACCTTGCTAGAAGACCAGTGAGGAAGAACGCACAGGCTTTCCAGAGGCTTGATTCAGCCTAGGGGGATTCCTCATACAGAATTTTCAAAAGATGGTAAGCAGAACAACAACAAAAAGCCCGGAGGATTAAAGCCCGGAGGATTGTAACTGTAAACGTGAAATAGAACCAAACGCAGAGCTCCAGGCTGGCGACTACATAAAGTGACTGGCGGGCAGCATCCTATTTCCTGAATCCTGGAACTAGGGGACATTCTGATGTCCATGCAGCAGGTAGAGAAGAGTCATTTGAGAGCTTCTTGCTGACATCTTTCCTTGTGCAGGGATTGTTCCAGATGGCAGGAAGTCCCTGCTCAGGCCTCTAACTGGGCCATTCTCCAAGAACTGACCCTCAACTCTTGCACAAGGCAAGCTGCCAGCTCAGCAAAGAGTTCGGAAGCTCACCTACACAGGCACAAGCCACTCTCCAGAGCAATCCGAGTGTAAGCAACACAAGATGGAGGAGACCAGGGTTTCAGGCCTCCTTTCCATGTATATGCTAATTATTAGGTGGAAGGAACATTATAATTGAGTTACGAAACAGCTAAATAAAAATAGAATAGCTGCCAGGGAGCTTCTTTACGTGGCATTTTTTTACTCGAGAATCAACAATGCGTTCTTTGTAGAGCTTAGAAAAAAGAGGGCCGGGGCTGCTAATTTTATTCTGGAAACTGTGGTCGGTAGCTTGTTGTAACTAGACTAGTGCTTGCGTTTGTTGACATCTTGATTTATAAAAAACCCGAACGAGTTCAGTTTCAATAATTCTTTTTACTCAAGCAACACCAGAGAAAAAGCGATTGGCATGCCCCTCTAAAATGGCATATGCAAAAGCTTTGCGATTCTCTTTGCTAACTCTGGGTCAGATTTCATGAAAAAGCAATCGGGATTCTTCTTGCTGCCATTCTCTCCTGGGCCTACGGAGGGTCTGCTGCTAATGAGCTCCACGAAGCTTCCTGCCACAGAATTTCATCTTTGGAAGATAAAATGACCTGTTTCCCTCAACACTTCTCAATCTTGTTTCTCTGTTGTTGATTCTCCCTCCTCAAGCACAGCAAAGAATGCTTAATTAATTCACTGCTGAGAAATTCATTCTAATGTCTAGACTTGGTAGGTGGAACCTGAAGCAGACGAATAAAGGATACCAGGTTCCATATTAATTTTAAAATCATGGTGGTTAGGGAAAAAAAATAAAAAACAAGAGGAACTGACATACAGGAAATGACAAATAGTTCATTGTGTGTTCAGGCTCATGAATTTGTTCTTGGAATATATGCAGAGGGCCTTTGTGTTTAAAAATAAAAATAACAAAAGTGGTAATATATAAATAAAACTGATTGAAAAGAGTCTTGGGTTATCCATGTTTGTTCATAAAATGTTGATACTCTCTTCACATCAAATAATAAGTAGAAAGAAAAGAAATAAATGTTCAAAGCATAGTTATATAACAAAAAGCAACCAGAAAGAAAAGTTTAAGTCGGATATAACTTTGAGTCATTGTTGGGAAACTGCCCATCCCTAAGCCACCCCTGAAGCTAATGGTAGAGGATGCAGTTCCTCCTCATCCACGCTGCCTGTATGAGTTTCCTGCTCACCATCGCTCACAACTCTTGCCACAAAACAACCAGTGGAGATTCCTTTTCAATGCTCGGTAGATACAGAGTACTCTTCTCTGTTACAAGTTCCATTTTCAAAGTAAATAGAGTGAGGAATTAAATTTAATTGCTAGGTTTAACATATCAGAGCCTTCTGGATAAATGATATGCTAATTGATGACCTAAAGTCCCCCTTCTCTAAATTAGATCCCAAATCAAGAGATAGACTAGAGTTTAAAAATACCCTAGAAGATGATTTAGTGGATTAGTCTGGGGCTGCAGGGGCCAAGAAAGAGACCTACTTCCTGTTCCCCTGTTCCGTGTGAGATGGAGAATGGAGAAGTGTGCCTACTACATGTCCCTACTCTTCTTGCTCTTAGGGTGACTTGAATAAGAATGGCCCCCATTGGGTCGTAGATTTTAATGCTTAGTCACCAGGGAGTGGCACTACCTGAAAGGATTAGGAGTTGTGGCCTGGTTGGAGGCTGTGTGTCTCTGGGGGTGGGTTTTGAAGTTTCAAAGGCCCAGCCTAAGCCCAGAGTCTCTTGGCCACTGGCTCAGGATGTAGCTCTCAGTTTCTTCTCCAGCACCACTTCTACCTGTATGCTGTCAAGCTTCCTGCCATGATGATGATGGACTGGGCCTCTAAAACTATGAGCCCCAATTGAATGATTTCTTATATAAGAGTTTCCATGGCCACGGTGTCTCTTCACAGCAAAGTAAAACTGACCAAGATATCCATGAAGCATCTGTGGCATCACAGAGGCAATAGGAGGCATTCTGGATTTGCTAATAGAGGCACACCCTCCACTTTGCCCGTGTGTGAAGTGGTAGTTGACAACTTTGGAAACCCATAGAGACATTCCCCAACTGCCCTGTTACAAAGCCACTCAGACAACAGCTGAAGTGGCAAGGTGTCAGTGACCTGTCACATCCTGATTATCCAGTCTGCTAAACACGCAAGCTCTCACTCCTCTTAGGCTTCTTGCTTCCTCTTATCCCACGCACTGATTCTCCACCAAGCCAAGTGCTTGTCCAGCCTTCTGACATTGGAGCATAATACTGTCATCTATAACATTCATTCTTATCAAATATGTCTTCAAGTCACTCACACAAACACACACACACACACATCAGAAAAGAATCTTATAGCGTCTTAGGTTGGGGATTTGGCTCAGCAGACAAAGGCAGTTTCTGTCAATCCTAATAATGGGAGTTCAGTTCCCAAGATTCACATGGTGGAAGGACAGAATTAACTCCTTACACATTAACCTCCACACTCACTGTGGTGCACATGTCCATGGGTGTATACAGAAACAAATATAACCATATACAAATAAATGTAGTTAAGGTTTTAGGTAAGTTTATAATTTAATATGTAGCTGATACATTATTACTAACAGGGTTGAACACACCTGAAAGAAAAAGAAAGTTGCTGTGGAAATGTGTGACTTATTCTATATATTGGGGAAAATAATTTAGATGAAATTGCTTTGAAAAAAAATGTTCGCCATTTTCTGTGAATTTGCATCCTTGTCCTTTGCCTTGGTTACTGTTCTATTGTTGTGATGAGACACCATGACCAAGGGAACTTATAGAAGAATTTTGGGAGTGCTTACAATTTCAGAGGGTGAGTCCATGATCATCACAGCGGGGAGCATGGCAGCAGGTAGGCGTGGTGCTGAAGCAGTAACTGGGAGTTCACATCCTGATCCACAAGCACGAGACAGAGAAAACAAACTGGGAATGGCATGCACTTTCTGAAAACTCAAAGCCTGGGCCCTATGACACACCTCACCCTGCAAGGCCATGCCTCCTAATCCTTCCCCAAACAGTTCCACCAAAGAGGGACCAGCATTCAAATACATGAGCCTGTGAGGCCAGTGAAATGGCTCTATGGGACTTGAATTTGATCCTGGGCCCAACATGATGAAAGAAAAGAATCAAATCCCACAAGTTATCCTCTGGCTTACACAGACACACACACACACACACCTTGGAACACACTCTTGAAAAGTTAAAAAAATAAAATGTAATACAATTTTAGAAAGCCTAGATAATTAAGAAATCACATGCTACTCACATATGTTCTTAACTCAAAAAAGCCTGATTATTCCCAAAGTTCTCTTTTAATTGTTTAATTTCAGCTTCTTAAAATTCCTGGGATACATGTTGAGCAGGTATTATTTATTTGTACTTAACATCACCATTAACTATGCTATTTTTATGTATGAAGAAGCAGACACACAATTGAATGTTATGCAGGAATTCTCAGCTAATAGTCGCAATGTTGCAATTAGATAGAGACTAGCCTTTCTTCTTAAAGAAACAAATTCATATTTAACTTAAATACAAAACATAAAAATTATATTTTTGTCTGAGTCACAGTAGCACATAATTGACATCCCTGCACTCAGAGGAATGAGACACGGAGACCATGAATTCAAGGCCAGCCTGGGCTACATAATGAGATCTATCTCAAAAGAAACAAAAAATGACATAGTAAGAGATGAATGTATATTGTTTCAACATATTTACACATTGTATAATTTGTAAATCACATTATTTATGCGTATCCTCAAATATTTATCATGTTTCATATCTAAGAACAAATAAATAGTATCTAAAAATAATTAAATAGTATTCCTGGGATTCCTGATATATAGCTCAGAACAACCTCCAATTCTTAATCCTTCCTCAGGCTCTCAAGTACTGGTGTGTGCCACCGTGTCTGTCTTCTTTTAAATACACAGTGCAAGACTGTTATCTGTACTCATCCATTTATAGTAGCATGGTGGAACTCTCTCCTTTCTAATTGTAACAGCGCATGTTGATCAGGACCAGCTTTTCCAATGCACTTCCTTGATCATGTATCTCTCCTTTTGCTACACACATGCAGTCCTTAGATTGGTCCTCTGTCTGGTTCTCCGTTTCACACCTACTGTCTTCTAAAGCTGCAGTATTCAACAGCAATGTCCCCAAGGAATGGCTGTATCTATGCAGATTTCTGTCTCAGTTCATAAGAACTGCTATGAGTAAGATGTGTCCATGGGACAATATACCCATAAGAAACTTTCAAAGGAAAAAGTTCCACGGTCAAATAAGAGTATGAAATATAGTAGATCATATATCCCTCTCGGAGATTCATGATGTGTTGCAAGGAGCGGGGTCCCTTTGTTTGTTCTGGCCACCTGGCTAGCTTGAACCTTAAATAATCACAAAGAAACTGTATTCATTTAAACACTGCCTCGCCCATTAGCTCTAACTTCTTATTGGCTAATTTTTACATCTTAATTTAACCCATTTCTATTAAATCTGTGTATCACCACGTGACTGTGGCTTACCAGCAAGATTCTAACCAGCGTCCGTCTCAGACAGGGGATCCATGGCGTCTGCCACTCTGCTCTTCTTCCCAGCATTCAGTTCTGTCTACTCTGCCTACCTAAGTTCTGTCCTATCAACTAGGCCATGGCAGTTTCTTTACTCATTATCCAATGAAAGCAACACACAAACAAAAGGAACTCCTACACCATTTCCTCTTTTCTGTTTAAACAAAAAGGAAGGCTTTAACTTTAACATAGTAAAATTACATATAACAAAACAGTTATCAAGCAAGAATTACAGTTATAATATTTATATCTATTTTATCTTTTATCATAACAAAGGAAAACTATAACTATCTATCCTTCAACTCTATCAAAGACTTCAGAAGGATATATTACCTATGTAAACTGGAAGTGTATTATAAACAACTTCCAAAACTCTACAATTGACAGGGATATCTCACTGTCTGGGCAGTCACCCAAAGTTCTTCTGTACTGTTGGGGCATCCATTTTTAGCCTACAGTCCCATAGTATCCAGCAGACTTTTCTATGAAGCAGGAAATTTTAAGAACAGTTCAGTCACTTTCTTCTGTGTCCTGCAGATGTCTCGTAGACTCTTTCATGAAACAGGAACCCTGAAGGATCATCTCACCTTTAGGCATGTTCAGCAGTCATCTCTCTGTGGGTTCTTCATGTCTAGTTTATGCATCAGTACAGGCAAGAGCAGTTTCTTGCCCAAATGGCTATCAGACTCCATAAGGAGCTGCTTTGATGTCCATCTTCCTCTTGAAGTAGATTGGTGCTGCTAGGAGCAGACGTATCTCATTGTCATGAAAAGCCCTAAGTTATTAAAACATTTTAAATGCCATATTCTGTAGTCTTTAAAAGATATGAAGAATGCCTATCTAACTGAAATATATCTCTGTATATCTAGAAAATCTAAGTAACATGACTACAAGCTTGACTATTATCGATGATTATCCATTAACAGCCTATATTTCCTAATTATACATTTTTAAATGAACTACAAATCACAATACCTTAATCAAGAGCAGAAATATACATATAACAAGATTGACCTTATAAAAACTGCTATGTGTAAGATGTGTTCATGGGACAATATACCCATAAGAAACTTTCAAAGGAAAAAGTTCCAAGGTCAAATAAGAGTATGAAATATAGTAGATCATATATTCCTCTTGGAGATTCATGATGTGCATTTGCATATTAAAGGCTTTAAGAAGTACCACAAGAAAGAAAATGCTTAAAGTTGTTCCATCAAGAATTTGTGAATCTTCTTTGACTTTCAAAATCTTTTCTTGAGTAAAAGATCTTAACTTCCCCAGCTACAGCTCCCCAGAACACATTTTCCAGACATGCAGTAGGAAAATATGTTGAATTACAATATAAGATATTGGGAGACTCTCTCATATGGAATTGGTAGTTAGCCTGGAAGTGAGACATGCTAGGGATTGTATTTATTGTATCAAGGACTAAAACTGGTCATAAGTACTGCCATACATTTGATGAGAAGGAACAGAGCAATGGCCAATAAAGTGCCTGGGAATAGAAACAAGAAGAAGATGATGGCTAGCAGGTCCATGAATGGTGAGAGGGATGAAGAGAAGCCAACCCAAGGTTTACCCTGCCTTCCTCACTTTTCTCCCTCCTTAGATCTCAAACTGCAGACTCTCACCTAAACAAAACCAGGGATAAGAAGCAGAGATATAAGGAGACAGAGACAAGGAGGGGTGGGTGCAAACTCTAGTGACTGATGTGGAAAGGTCAGAATAGAGAGGCATGCCAAGAAATTGGAGCCAAGAGAACATCTGGACTTAGAAAATGTAAAAGATATGTAGGTAGGTAGTTATTGATAGTATATGTGGTACTTTGAATGTAATTGGTCCCCATAATCTCACAGGGAATAGAACTATTAGGAGGTGTGGCTTTGTGGGAGTGGGTATGGCCTTATTGGAAGAAGTGTGTCACAGTGAGGGTGGGCTTTGAGGTTTCCTATGCTCAGGATACTGCCCAGTGTCTCAGTCGATTTCCTGTTGCCCGCAAGATGTAGGACTCTCAACTATTACTCCAGCACAATGTCTGCCTGCATGCCACCATGCTCCTTTTCATGATGACAATGGACTGAATTTCTGAAACTGTGAATCACCGCAATGAAATGTTTTCTTTATAAGAGTTGCTGTGGTCATGGTGTCTCTTCACTGCAATAAAAACCCTAACTAAGGCAGTATATACTATAAATTTTTCCACTTTTTAGCAAGTTGTATAGACAAATACTTTATTCAACAATAATATACTAGGCATTTGTGATATAAAAGTATTGGTTTTTTTCTCTGTGGATATAAAGACAAACAATATACATTATGTCCCAAAGGAGTTTCTAGTAAACACAATGAAATAAGAGATACACTCAAATGACCAATCTGTAAGCAAATCACAAGTGGTTGTACATAATTAATTACAAAGTACCGGGAAAGTTCTGAGAGAAGGTTGGAGAGGGCCTCCGAAATTTAAATGATAGTGTTGGAGGTAGACCAAAACTATTAGCAAGCTGTTTGTCATGAGGCACACAGATCAAAGGAACTATAGCTTTCCAAGTGACAAGAAGGGAAAAGAACAGGAAGCAGGCATGGGATTACCAATGGTCCAGTTGAGCAAGAAAGAGCATTCATGAAGGAGAACATGGGAGAGTATGTTGGAGAAGTAAATTAAGGCAAGCCTTGCAGAGGCAGGAATAGCAACTGTACCTGCCCTTGTCAGATGACTGAACTCAGAAAACCAAGGGACTTAAATACTTTGGGGATAAATATTAGCATTAAGATTCTTATCAAATCTAAATGAGGTCTATTAGCTTTCTATTGGTCTTTTTAGCCACAGATTTAGTGCCTGAAACAAGACAAATCTCTAGTCCTGTAATTCTGGGGTTGTAAGCCTGGCACTGATCTCAGTGGCACCTCAGTTGAGGTGTCAGCCTGATTGCCTTCTGCAGAGGCTCGAGGGAGAATGTCCTTTATCTTCTCCAGATAGGTGGCTTCTAAAGACCACCTACATTCCTGAGCTCATGGCTTCCATAGCCCAGCTTCAAAACAGCAATGGTAGGTGGGGTCATCTCATACCCCAATCATTCTGGTCTCCTTTTGATTCCCTCTTCACTTTCAATGACCCATGTAATAATGTTCACAGGGAGAGCCAAGGAGACTCTCCCTATTTCCTGATTAGTAATCTTAATTCTCCTTTGCAAACCACACATTCACAGGTTCCTAAGATTAGAACATGGATGTCTCTGGGGGAGCATTATTCTGCCTACCATTTCAAATACCAGTCAGTATCATCCTTGACTCTCCAATGTTCCTTATCTCCTAACAGGCAAATTGTTTTGCTCTTTATTCTTCAAGTGTCCTTAGTACCCAGTGTTGCATATATTACAGACTTCAAGTGAGGACTAGTGGGTTATGACTGGCAATCACTGTATAGTGTAAGCAAGGGTTTAAACTCAAATGTTAGACATCTTCATTTCTAAAGATTTAGCCTAGGAGAGTTTTATTTCAGCTAATGTTCTTCTCCGGTCTCTCCGCTCACTCCATTTCCTGAATCTTTTTCCCCCTTTTTATTCTCCAAACCCTGGGCTGGCCAACATCCTTCCTTTCTTTATCTTTACTTGAAATGGAAATTCCCTGATACGTTATTAATCTAACGCAATTTGCCTTGTTTTGTCTTATCCTGTGCTTCAAAAGATCCAAGAGCATTTTAAGACAAATTCAGAATCCATTCGAATTCTTTTTAGTAGCTAATCTTCTCCCTACATGCTACTAGAGAAGACTCTAATACAAGTTTCATTATACATTTGAGACAGTGTCTATGTAGCCCAGGCTGGCCTCAAATAGGCCATCCTCCTGTTTCAGCTTTGAGAGTTAGAATTACAGGCATGTGTTACCACACCTGACTTTAATCCCAGATTTAGAACATGTAGTCTCTTTCTGCTGCAGGGATAACTTTCTCTAGCACAGGCCTAACTCAATAGCAATTTACATCTGGGACAGCAACCAGCCTGAGCAGAGGAGTCCAGAGGAATCCACAATCCCAGTTGGCTCTCAGATAACCCGCTGTATTTGGTCGAGTCACCTCCTTTTTGAGTCTTTTATGAATAAAATAGGAAAGATGAATTAGGTGTTTTCTGAGCTCTCAAATTCTAGGTTTCTAGATTTTAGACTTTATGATTTCTTGATGTGACTTTTGGATAAAGCAGCTCTGAGCAACACAAGTTTGTCCAGCAGCAGGCCACGTCTAAAGAGAAAAGAATTAAAGATGTACCATCTGATACCTTGGCATCTCTGATTGGACTATAATAGAGTAGCTATGTGTAGCTGAGGAACTTCAGATGGCAAAAGTAGGTGGAAGCTTCCAGTTCCACATTAAACCTTAGGGCTACAGAAACTATAGCTGTGACTCTCTCTCACACACACTCTCTGCCTTTGAAATAGGAATAGGGTCTCAAGCTCCTTTTTTTGTTTAAAGGGGATGTTGGGATGGGAGCTAAGCTGTGAAACTTTGAATAAAAAAAAAGACAAGAATCGATGTTTTAAGAAAGATTAACCTAACAGTTATGCATGAGAAGGACTGAAACAGTAGGGAAAGAGGCAGCAAAGCCTATTAAAACACTTGTAAAAGTTCAGGCATAATAAATATGTAACAGGATGCTGTATTGGACTTTCCCTGCTGTCTGCAGGCTTCCGCTGCAGCACCAGGCTTGAAGACAATGGGCAAGAACAGCGACACATTCTAAAGTTTGTTGCTAAACACGTTCATGCATGACCTGCTAGCTCGGCTTTTTGACTGCCCTCATTCTCCAGAGAAAAAGTTAGAGCATCACTAAAGAGAAGATGCAAGGAGGGAGGCCATTAATGCTTCGCCCCCTGAACTCTGAGGAGCAAGACGCTGGCTCTGGCAAGGGCATTGGCAAGGTCAGAAAGATCATCAATGAGTTCCCTTAGAGTGTAGAAAGGAAAGGGGGTGGATCTCCCTCTCATAAGCCAAACCACATAGAAGGTATTTGGGTTCCATAGTCAAACCTGAATCAGCGAGAATATTCCTTTCTTGGTAAAAGATTGTGTTGTTTGACATTTAAAGATATTACTTACTTTGTATAATAGCTCAGGTTGGCCTATACCTCACTGTGCAGTCAGACTGACCTTGAGCTCATGATCCTCCTGCCTCTGCCTCCTTTAGTGCTAGGATTACAGGCAGAGAGCCACGGCACCCTGCTGTTTGACATCCTTGACATGGATGTGGGGAGGTCTTAGAACTCATAGCTCTGCTCTATGAAAGAAGGACTAGTAGCTGGAGAGTTGTCAGGATGGACATTAGGAGACAGAGGAACTACCATGAAAGAGGCACAAGGAACAGCCGCCGGTTCCTTCTCTAGCTGCATGCACCTCATGGCCAACTGCATCCCATGTCTTCTCTGGACCCTCAACCCCAAAGAAGCCCAAAGCAGCGGCTGAGAAGGTGGTTAAGGAGCAGGGTCTGTTTGGCTCCTTTCTCAATCCTGTAGGCGCTTTGACCATGCCCACCTAGGAATAGGAAAAGAACATTACCCTGTGATAAATGGGAATCATAATTGAAATTAGCCTAGACTTTGAAAATGCTGAAAATATGGCTCTTGTTTAATACCCAAAAGTAACAAGAAAATCCACAAAGGAGCAAAGTGAAATCAGAAAAAAAGGTTTTTGAGGGCAGTGGAATTTCAAAATGAATGAAACTATTTCCTATTTGTAGCTCATAAAATCCAGCTCCAATAATGAATTGTTATGAAGGCAATAACAAACAACTATAATAATAACAATAATAATAACCGTTTGTTGAGTACTTACACTTATGTCAGACTGTTGGGTGCTGAAGATGCATTATTTTATTTAATCCCTACATGAACTCCACAATGTGTATACTATTAGATGAGATTGTGTGCACTCAGGGTGGCAAGGCAAGGTAGATAGTATTAAATTTAATCTCATTTAATAGATTTAAAACTGAAGCTCAGAGAGATTAAGTAATTTGTTACACCCTACACTTAATAACTAGCTAATTTCAGACCCAATATAACCTATTTGAGGCTGTAATAGAATGGCAGTTATAGCGGATAAAGAAAACAAGGAATAATCAAATGAATTTTTGGATCATTCTGACCCAAGCATGTGTGAAATGACAAATAAAAGTGATAACAAAATTTCTTGATGTTGATTTCACTTCGATTATGGAATCCACAAACAGCATTTGTTGCTGTATGTCATACTAGCCAATATTATCTTGAATAATTTAATTTTTGTGATCTTGTTTTCTTGCCTTTTAAGGAAATGCTCCCTGCTTATGTGGAACTTAGTCCTCTAGAATATAGCCAGTCTATTAATTTCTCATTTATGACATGTGAGGTTCTACTATAGGATATTTGAGCAAAACAACAGTTTGTGCTTTATTGTTTTAATGATGACATAGGTACTTAACACAGACTTAAATTCAAGCAAAACTTCTAATAATTTTGACACTGCGGGCTCCCTGGAGAAGGGTCCTATTCTGTTCATCACTATGTTCCAACATACATGTTCACCGGATGGGCACCTGATGCATTACATGAGCTTACTAACTCGATATTGAACGTCCGCTAGGTTCAGTACTATGTTTGTGGCAAAGCAAGCCACTTAGGGTGTGTGCCCATAGTTACCACGCCACTCCTGCCGTCTAAACAGAATTCTGGCGTCTTCTCAGGAGCTTTGCTTCAGTGCTCTTTGAGAAGAATAAGACTTCTCCAGATTCCTAGGTGGTTGTAGAACAGACTGTGAGACAGGGAGCCAACAGAACTGGAGAATAAGATGGGAGCCCTTCTGGGATAGGTGGAAGAGGGACGAAGAGTGGGGAAATGCATAGCACTTCGTGCTCTGGGAATGTGTCTGTTAGATAGAACTCTGTTGTTGGGACCTGAAAAACCCAAGTGAGGGACAGGATTCACTGGCATCCGTTTCTGGCTTCTGAGAATTCTGCAAGAAAGGTTCTGTCATGGTGTGAGTGAGGAATGTCCCCAAAGTCTTGTGTGTTTGAACGTTTGGTACCCAGATGGTGGCACTGTTTTGGGAGGGTGTGAACCCTTTGGAGTGTGGCCTTGACGGACTTCGAAGTGGGTCCCTGTGGACTAACTACCGTTAGACTAGCCCAGACCTTTTCCCAATCTGGTCCCTCTCTGCTTCCTTATCGGTTAGGACATGAGCAACTGCAGCCGACGGCAGAAGCGAGCCACCCCACAAGCCTTTTTGGTCAAGGTGACCGTCCTCCACTTCAAGCCATGAGCCAATAATTCTTCCTCTCTCGTTATGTTTTATAAGGTGGTCACATCAATGAATAAAATACTAACACAGGGCCATATAGGTATCAGATTAAAACACCTTGACTGTATAGGCATTGCTGTTTTAAATTTCCAGGTCAAGAAAGATTGTTAAAGCAGGTAAGTAACATTTTCAGGGTTTTCCTGCACTCAGTCTAGCTCTGGAGAGCCCGAAGCCTGCTCTCCCTCTGTGATGCCGCGCTATGTCCCTGTCCCCACGACAATCTGTTGAACAGGGCTGAATCACAGCACTTCCCTTGTGAGGTGAGGAGCCTCTATTTATTCTGGTACCATACACAAATGGGAAAGGCTTACTTCTGATATTTGATTCAGAAGAGAAACTGCTTAACTACTAGCCTGGGAAAGAGGCCTGCCTGCTGTACTAATCTCGCCTATGGGCTCCTCGGTTCATTTTGAAGTTCCATCACTCACTCTGCACCCACGAGATGGTTCATTTTGAAGTCCTATCACTCTGCACCCACGAAATGGACATGTTTGCCACAAAAGCTAGAACCTTTGCTAAAACTGCTCTGCGGCTACTCTTGATGAAATCAAGGTTTGTGACCAGGTTGTGGTCCGATACCCAGGGGTGAAGAGGAGAAAGCTGCTGCAAACCGCTAACCAAGTTACTATAGACCTTTCAATAGCCAGGCAACAAAAATACATGTACTTGTTTCGGTCAATTATCATTTTAAATGGCTTGAAGTAATGTTTTCATCCTCTATTGCCATAGAAACCATTATGAAGCTTCTCGCAGATGCTTCAGAAACAGGGCCACCTGTTTAGCAGATACAATGGACTTTCAAGAAAATAGACGGTACTGGTCAGCATTATACGATCCATTAGAAGAAAGGTCTCTGATTCTATAGGTGAGCAAGGAGAACATGAGCTGCTTGGGGAAGTGTGCAGATACCACTTCTGAAAGTTGGATAAACTTTCATGGAGGTGTTAACAGCAAAGTGACATCATCTGTATCTGGAGATACAAAGTGACATCATCTGTATCTGGAGATACATGCACAGCACCATAATGGACCAGACAAGAATTGTATAAAAACGATTTGAAAAAAAAAAAAAGCCAGTTCGCTATGCCAAAATCCAAAGTGTTCTTATTCAAGGTGAATCATATTCCATTCCAAAATGTCAAGTAGATTTAGTCATTTTAATCTTTTTTATTAGATTAAAACCTGATACATTTAGAAAAGGCTACGGGAAGTGGAACATAGGCTTCACGACTAGCAAACTGTGTGACACTTGGCACACTGCTAGGTCTAAGTCTCCATGCTGAGGGTAGTAATTCCATGTAGTCCTTAGCACTAAGTACTTAGCACAATCCTTAGCACTTAGTAAGAACTAGATCATGTTGCAAGTTGCTAGTCATCAAAAGTAATAATAAATATAACAACTGACAATAAGTTTGCTGAAGTCATCAACACACATTGCTAATTTTTCTATTGTCTCTTTTCCTTGCACCTGTAGACAATATCTGATCTTAAATAATTGAAAAGAGTACGGGAGCCAACATAGATCTGAAAGGCAAAGTCGATGCGGTTTCCGCATAGCTCTGACCTTTCTGGTCTCGGTGACTCTTGGAAGTTTCAAAGTGCCATAGGCATCCTTGCAGTATTTCTTTCCTCCTGAAGCTCGAATAGAAAGCCTGTTTTCCTAAGACATTGGGCCTGATTTCCAGTGGGAGAAGTGCTAAGAAATCTGGCTTCATGTCTAAGTGTCTCTGCACTTTTCCCAGTTGCACAGACTCTCCAAACTTCTCCAGAGTACCTCGTTCCAATGACATCGAATCTTTCAAAGAGAATGTAATAATTCCACAGAGAACTTAGCATTTCTGACAGCCTACCTCCCACTGTCCTAGCGCTCTTTATAAATTATGCTGCCTTGGAATGTGAGCCGGGCAGTACCATTTTCCTGGCCCCTCGTGATTCATGGTTTTTCTTAACTATGTCAGTGCCTAGTCAGCAAAGCTGCCGCTTTTGAGCAGTGTGATGTGATCGGCTTCTTGGAGGGCAGCTTGCAAAATATGTAGTGGTTCTTGTATACTGATTTTTCTTTTCTTTTTCTTTTTAACCACAGCAAGGTAACCAGCTATTAACTTTAGGAATCACATCCAAATTCAGAAAGCATTACAATTTAATTAACAATCTGTTCTGTGCAATACACGATGACCTGAGAAACTACTCTAATGGCAGTGGGCTGTTATTATTAAAATTAACTAACAAACCCCCAAATGGGGGGGCGGGGGTTATTGTTATTCAGGTCAGATATGGAGCGAACATAATTAAAAGAAAGTGAAACTAAAAACAAGCATCAGACCAGAGAATCAACACAGCACAGGAGGCCACCATGCCAGCTTCCCGGCTTTGGACTACATTGGCCCTCTGCTCCCACAGAATTTCCATCTCAAGCCCTGGGGCAGAGGACTGTGGAGCCAACCTGGGTGGTTTAGACATGGAGACTCAAAGCAAAGAAAGATTAAAACATGTATCTATATCTTTTCAACTATAAAGCATTCTTAGGAGTAACCTCTTCCTCCTCCCAGCACCAGGACCTTTGAAAGGCTGTCTGGGTTGTCCAGGAGTTTTGAGTTAGGGACCTTCCACTGGGGCAGACTGAGTGCAAGCTGTTAATGGGAGGGGTGGGGGGGGCTTCTCAGAATTCTTGTTGAGTGCTCAGGAAGAGTCTCTCCTTGCTAGCATGCTTTAGGCTTAAAGGGCACAGAAGAGGAAGCAAGAGCAAAAGATGTGAAAAACAAAAGAAAACAACCCCCAATCCCCACCTACCTGCCAAAAAACCAAACCAAAACAAAAACCTGTTTAGGATGTGGCTAGGGGAAAAGACATTTTAAACAGGATTTTGGAAAGATGAATCTGAAACGTTGTAGAATGAAACCAGGGACACAAAGGGAAAGGCAAATAAAACAGAAATGTAATCATGTGCTGACAACATTTTTGTGCTGATGGTGGCCACAAGATCTCATCGCCTCCTAAACAATTGCTCTTCTTGGCCCTTTCAATGTTTTGATGATTTACACAGCCGGGGACTTTAAAGGAGCGAGTCTCTGAGGAGGAGACTCTCTACCTCTGGACAAGTAAGTTTAGTTGTTTCTAACCTGGCCATGTGTGAAGAAAGTACCTCTCAATAGCAGAAGAATTTTAAAGAAGAGGTGGCTTTTTGTTGTAGGTTGTGTTTCCTCTGGTACACCTCGTGGTGCTTCCCCATTAGAAATCAGAAGCAGACCCCATGCTGTGGTCATCCAAAATATCTTTATTTGTCACATCTCCTAAGTCACAGACCACCCCTTTTAAGAAGTGCTGCTCCTCACACTAGGAAAAGTGTCCCTGGAACTGGACAGACCTTGATTTCTGTCCAGGCTGTACCTGGTGACATCCAGGATAGGTTAATGATTCTCTATGTCCTGTTTTTAATGAGCAAAAATGAGCCATAGAAATTGTGAAAGAAATTTAAGTGGATTGAAAGATTTAAGGGGGAGGGCTGGAGAGATGGCTCAGCAGTTAAGAGCATTGCCTGCTCTTCCACAGGTCCTGAGTTCAATTCCCAGCAACCACATGGTGGCTCACAACCATCTGTTATGGGGTCTGGTGCCCTCTTCTGGCCTGCAGGCACACACACACAAACAGAATATTGTATACATAATAAATAAATAAATATTTTTTTTAAAAAAGAAAGATTTAAGGGTTTTCAGCAAAACACACACAGATCTAGCATAACCAAATAAGTCATCTGCTTGGATAAAGTCTTATTTTCACTGTCTTAGAGGTCTTCACAATTCTATGTAACTTATAAAAACTGACAATAATGTATAGTCTCTCCTTTCACTTTTAAAGACACCCTCTTCCTGTACAAGGCTGACCTTGAACTCAGGACCCTCCTGCATCAGCCTCCTGAGTGCTCATGTTCTAAGCATGTGATATAACCATGCTTAGCTGTCTTTGAACCCAAGGCCTCATGAGTGCTAGGCAGGTACTCTACCACTGAGCCACACTCCCAGCTCATAATGTAAGTCTTGTTAAGAAAATTCCAAGGTAGTCCTGTTGGGATGCAATGGCTTAGTTGTCTCTGGATAGCACCATGCTTTTCTACCTATTTTAGGGTTCATTTCAGCGTCCCCTTTTGTGACCTGTCTAATGTGATGCCACCTTTGGCTCTGTTTTTTGTGCGTGTGTCTGTGTTTGTGGCATATGTCCAAGTGTTTATACCTGTTTGTGTGTGCATGGGTATTTGTGCTTGTGCCTAAAGTTGAGGTTGAGCATCTTCCTGTAGCTCTGCATCTTATATGTTGATTCGAGAGTCTCATTGAACTCAGTCTTGCTTTTTAGGCTAGTCTGGCTAGCTGACTTTCTGGGGTAAGGTCTGTCGGGGCGGGGGGGGGGAGAGTGGAGTGAAGTCTCTGCCTCTGCCTCTGGAATGTTGAGGTTACAGATGTGCCGCCACAGACATCCAGCTTTCACACAGATTCTGGGGATCCTAACTCTGATCCTGTGCTTGCACAATGACGACAGGAGCTCCACCCACTGAGCCATCTTCCCCACTCCATCTAGGGCTTTTTACTAGGTTCTGTTCTCCTTCTCTAGCTTAATAAGCGGGTCCCCACTTAGGAGCTAGAACTCAGCCTCTCGTTCCCCACTCAGGAAGAGGCCTAGCAAGCCACCTTCTGTTTTCCCTCCTGTACATGGGTGAGTCTACTAACATGTTAATAAAACCTTTCCTGGTTATGGCAGACAAAGGAACTTTGTTGTTTGGGTGGCCCATTGTTTTCACTCCCAAGGACTCCTCCTTTATTGTTAGCCTTCCTCTGATTCTGTAGCCACCATCTGCTCCTCTTTCATGGTTGCATGCTTCTTCTTTAACTGTTGAGGGTCAGGTCGGCAGCTGCAGAAGTTGGTTAGAGCCTCCTCGCTCCCCTCTGTGCGGAGGTACTTCTCTGACAGCATTGATCTTGGGAGGCTTGTTCTGTAGTCAGCTCCACAGAGAAGAAACTTAGGCTGCCGGGGAGGCAGGGTGTTGTCTGGTCAAGGTGAGTGTGGGGCGGTCGGCTAATTCATTCCTCTTGGCTCAGCCGTTAATTTTGCTTAAATAAGAGCTGTCTGCAAATTCTTATTTAAAATCCACTGCCTGCCTGAGACTTTGTGATGGTATGATTCAAAGACAATTTTTATTGCTAAGTTATTAGTTCTTTGAAAGAAGAAAAATTTGATCTTTAGTATTTAAACAGTTGCTATTTTCCCAAATTCTTTCATATCTGAATGCTAACTGTGTAGCCATTTAAGGTTCATTTCCAGAGACTTTTCCAGGCATTTGAAGCACTGCAGGAATTTATGTGTAATGTTCCTCCATGAAAAATTGCCATCTATTTCTTGCTACAGTGGCCACTGCCAACAGATATGTTCATTATGAACGAAATAAGAAAATGTGTTATATGTACATTTTAATTTATCCATTATACCAGACTTTTTTATTTTATTTGTTGAGGACAGGAACACATTCCTTTCATCTTTCAATTACTATCATTTCTTTAAACATTGGAAAAATTTAACAAAATTTAGTATTATATTATCTCTAGGCAAAGAAGGCAATTCCCAGCATTTTCCTTCCTTCTTTTCTTCCTTCTTTCCTTCCCTCCTTCTTTCCTTTTTTCCTTCCTTCCTTTCCTTTCTTTTCCTAATTTTTAGTTTGAAGTCAGTGAAAAAGTGCTATAAATGTTCTATACATTTTATTTCCTTGTTATTTATTTGAGATATGGCCTCTCTATGTAACCCTGGCAGGCCTGGAAACTGTTGGATACCCGGCTAATCTCAAATTTGTGATGATCCACCTGATTCAGTCTCTCAAGTGCTACTGAGAGGCATGCGCCACCACGCCTGGCATTCCCCACACACTGTAAAGATGGTTCTGCAGACCATTGTTCCGTTCAGGAACATACAAACTGGAACTACAGTCTACAGTTCTACCGCCCCAAACAATTGACCCAACTTACACTTTCTGTTGTGTGCACCATTCCCGGAAGTCCATACGATACCCGACTAGGAAAGTGAATTACAAAGTTCTGAGTACAACACAAATCTTAGACAAAATGCAGTTCTGGGAAGAGAAGCCAATACCGACTGTGGCTTCACACTAGAAAATTCATTCCTGAGTACTAAGTGTAAATTACGCTGTAGGCTGAAAGCAAAACAAGACAACGTTCTTTCAAGTGTTTTGTATGTTTCCGTGGAAGAAGATGCAGCCTGGTGGGGTAGAAAGCTGGAGACCTTAGAAACCTAGGCTTTGTCTCTAGTTTATTTTGTCAATGACAACAGGAAAGCCGTTTAAGCAGTTGAGCATAGCTTTAAGAGCAAAATGAGGTTAAATGGTTCCGGTTCAAAGAAGACTATATGAAGATGCTCTAATAACTAGGCCCTATTTGTACACTTTTTGTTTAAGGGTAGAGACATCTTTGAGATGACTGCTTTATTCAGGACTCCTTCCTCCAGGAATTGCCTATAGCTGCAACCCAACTAGAGAGATGGGTATACAGGTTTGTACCACTCTCCCCAGGGACACTAGTAGTTCAGCAGGGGTCACCGGACCAGAGACCCTCCATAGTGCTCAGAAATCAGATTTTTCTCATGAAATTAAAGAGACTCAAAAGTATTTTCAGACTACAACCCAGTGATTGTGAGAAACCGAGAGATCCAGTGATTACTTTGAGTCATAATCACACTGGTATGTAGGCAGGAGCCCTTGAAAAAGTGGGTGGACAGAGAAAACTGCCACAGAAATGGCCAGTGGTGGGAGACACAGGGGATCCCTCAGATCATGGTCTAGCCCTCAGTCCAGTGCATGAACTACACACCGGTTCCTCCCCTTGCCCCAGGATGGCCAGAGGATGGCCCATTTTAACCTCACAGAAAACTTCTTCTGAGTGACTTGCATTTCCAGAGAAACTGATTAAAACAGTAGTCCCACAACTGAAAAGGTTGCCTCCAAGAGGATTGTAGATTTTATTGTATCAAACGCAGCAATTTTCACAGGTCCTTTGCAACCATCAAGATGATACTTTCTAGATAAGTTGTTCCAAACCTAAAATGCAAATTTGAATATAGAAGAGATTTTGTTAAAAATGGGGGGGGTCCCTTTTCCTCTAAAGGAATTCTCTCCCTCTGGTCCTTCTTACATAGTTTCAGAATCCAAAAGAGAGAGCATAGTGCAGTGACGAGAACAAGTGTTAAGAGTCAGATCCAGCTTTAAAATCCTGGCTTTTGCTAGATGAGCTCTCAGGAACTCTCGGGTCCTCATCTACGTTAGGGAGAGTGATGCTTCTTTTTTTCAGTTTGTTGTAAGGAATATGGGAGCTTGGTCTATGGTGAGCACCCTGCAAATGTTCATGTCATCCTTCTCCTCCCTCACACGTAAGTCCTGTCATCTTGTAGCCAGCTCAGAATGTCATTCCAGTAAGTGGAACTGGAAAAGAAACAGAAAAAAAAAAACTTAAAGAGCCTTTAATTTCTTGATTTAGTCAGCTAGAAAGTCTCCATTCCTGCCCCCAAAGAGGAACACATGAAGCTTAGCATGAGAGTTCAGACAGAAAGGAGGGTATCTGAGCACATTTGTGTCCTGGGAATGAAGCATCATAAGCTTATCAACAACAGGAATTGATTCCTTAGAGTTCTGAGGCAGAAAGTTCCAAGACCAAGGGTGCTGGCCGACTTGGTGTCTGGTGAGAATCCCCCTCCTCCTGGATGGAATTTTCTCACTGTCTTCTCTCAAGGTGAAGGGGCAAACAAGCTCTCTAGGGTTTTCTCTGTCTGTCTGTCTGTCTGTCTGTCTCGGGTAAAGGCGTTACTTTCACTCAGAGGAGCTCCACTCTTAAGATGCCATAACCATCTTTCAAAGGCCCTACCTCCTAATACTACCATCTTGAGGATAGGATTCCGACATGTGAGCTTCGGGGGAGACCCAAACTTTCAGACCATGGTAGACTAGAACTGGAGAGAGCGCCACAAAGGCCTCCTTTCATTCGGGTTGGCAGACAGATGAATTTCTCAGTGAAGTAACATCTGATGTTAATACACATGCAAGGCAGTGTGTGCTTGTGTCTGCATGCACAACAGCGCCGCAGCCAACGGGGCGGCTTGTTTCACCAAGTGGATTCAAGATCAGCTTGTTATGTGCCTCTGCTCGTTTGCACAGAGAAAGAAGTCTTCACTGAAGAGCACACTGCACTGCTTCAGTGCGCAGTAATAAAATCCACTAAGTCCCCACATTACTGTCTGGTTTCCACATTCTTTTTAAGAGACATAGTATAGTTTTACATTTATTTAGTCTCTCTCTCTCTCTCTCTCTCTCTCTCTCTCTCTCTCTCTCTCTCTCTGTGTGTGTGTGTGTGTGTGTGTGTGTGTGTGTGTGTGTATGCGTGTGTTGAGGTCACTTGAGAGCATTGGTTTTCTTCTTCCAATGTGTGGGTTCTGGGGATTGAACTCAGGTTGTCAGGCTTGGCAGCAAGTGCCTTTACCAGCTGAGCCATTTCATTGGTCCAAAAGGAATATTTTTTGGCAAATAAGCCCTGTAAGAAATATACCAGTATGAATCCAACCATATTGCTGCAAATATCCTCTTTGCTGTCAACCTATACAGTGCCAGGGCTAAGTATGTGCATTCCTTGAAGGGATCCCGTAGAAGCCAGACTCCCAGGGCTGTGTCAAATTTCTACCAGAGGATTTGTATTGCGTTTTCTCAATCAAAGGGGACAAAAAGAGAAGCACATAGGGGACTGTGCACTGCTCACTGTACATGTGCATGATCATTGCTCGAGAGACTTGAGGAGAAACATACGCAGATCATGAAGATATGGTCTGGACACTGCATCATCTAGTCCTGGTTCTGGGTCTAGGCCCAATAACTTTCAACCAGACATAAGCCATGAAGAAATATTTATACTAAACGAAGAGCTTTATTTGAAGAAAGTCGAGATATCAGCCATCTCCCAATACATTCTGCCCATATGTTTGTGGTTTTATCAAAATGCACAAGTCCACAGTGAAGACCTGTGTTCTACCACTTAAGACTCTGATAATTGTGCATTGTAGGCTAATTCAGTACTATAAAAAGAGGTTATCAACAGTGATCAATCAAGTTCAAGCAGGTTATTTTAACTGAAGAATTTGATACCATTCATTATTTTAAAAAACCATAATCCACAATTCCATAGTTATATCCTGTTCTCTGATTATTTAAGGTCAATTTGGAAGAGTTTCCAAGCAACTAGCCCAAACCTAACACCCTTTCCAATCTTGCTATTTGATTAGTGTTTAAATACGTGTATGATATAAGCATTACAACTCTCTAAAAAAAGCACCCCCTCCTCTCCAAACCCCACTAATTTAGGTTAAAAACAAAGTAATGGCAGTAAAAGTGTCTTTAAGTTTTTGCAATAATCCTTCCAGTACTTTCGCCTCCCTAAAGGCTCCAGATGTGACCAGCCACTGCAAAATGGGGAGTTGTTTATCAGTACTCTACAGTGGGAACTGGCACCTGTAATTTTACTCATATTTTGCATCAGTGTTATTAAAACACCAAAAAATGACCAAGTCCACTTGGTTCTGTGTAATCACACGTTCGACCCTCATGGTGATGTGCTCTGTGGGCTGGCTGTCATTCATCCTGAAGGTGACAGTTACTGCAGGCAGCTTCCTGTGTAGTGACTGTGGCTAGAGCCTCCTGTAGGGAGTTTCTGTGGGCATCGGGGTTGAAAACCATTGCTGAAATGTTGTTCTCGATGCCTTCAAATAACTGATCGTTGATCATTTTTCACAGTACAAACAACCCAGCCCTGTTTCTTTCTTTCTCTCTCTTTTTATTTCTCCTCTTTTTTCTGTTGTTGTTAATATCTATCTGTAGCTGAAATGAGGACAACTCAGTCTGGAGTGAAGATTTAAAAAGTAAACATTGGATTCATGTGACGACGATTAACCACCTTGTGAAGCTGTTTCCGCTTCACCCTCACCTCCTCTTCTGAACCTTGGGGCGGTTACATCCTGCCTAAGGTTTTCCCAGCCTGCTTTAGCCTGCTTTCACCTTCCCAGTTGTGTGAAAACACAGAAAGTACATTTTGCTTGCTGGCACTTTAACCATGCAGATGACTGGAATTTCTCCTTCGCTTGACTGCTGATTTCCAGCTCTCGGTAGTCACAAATTGTAGTTCAATATTGATGCAATATCAACTTGCTTTTAAAGAAAGTCCCTGCTCTTTACTCCGATAGACAGGATTACCCACTCAGGTGGCTAGAAACTGGTCATTCAAAACAGAATCTTGTGAAGCATTAACATGTGTCTTAGACGAGAGTTGGGAAACTGAGGTTTAAGTGGCTCACCTGGGACTACAGTGAGTCACCGCTATGCTAAAATCAGGGCAGTTAATGGTCAACACAATATACTTATTATGTCCTCTCGGGAGCTACAAGCAACACCACTGCCCTCGAGATCAAGGGGTGAGGTCGTCATCCAGGAGTAGCCAACTGCATAAGCATCCCTTCAATGTACTCAGCAAAATCCAGAGTCTGCTTCTATCTCCCAGGGTTATTTTCTAAATTATTTTTAGTGTCATAAGTGACCTTACTGTTTAGATCTATTCAAATAACTTACTATAGCACAAATCTTATGCCTGGGAGTCGGCTTGCTTGTCAATGTTAGGAGTCTCTTACTAAATATCTGAAGCCATGAAATGTGTAGGTGTCCTGAAGACAAAAAGAGGCAGTGTGTCATTTCTCTACTCTAGTATAAGATCTCAAGTGTGACTGGACAGATGAGAGTGACCACTGTGTCCCAGCAACAGCTATGTCAGAACTCATGAATGCTTTGTAACTTATGAGGTCCATTACTAAACACACTTTTCCTTAATTGTCTGACCCCTAGTCCTCTGCATGTCACTTCATTTCAAAAGACAATTTCTAAATCCTGAGACATCATCAAAATCCTCAAAAGGCAATTGTTAATGGGAAGCAGTATTTTCTAGGAACAGTGGCTCTTTTAAAGGTGTAGGGTGAGACTTCTACCAAAGGCATCAGAAGGTCCTGATGCTGGGAAACTGAAAAGCCCTCCCCACTTCTGTCTTTAGCTCTCAGTGTAGGAAAGTCCCTCGGGGGCAAAGAGAGAGTTGGTGAGAAGCAAGACCTCCCCCTGCATCAGCCCAAAGCCCTTGGAGAAGTCCTGGAACTACCTGTGTCTAATTAATCTCCTCTGCCGTATTCCCTCAGCACTCACACACTCATAATTATATTTATGACTGAAATTGTGTTATATTACAGTTCAGATCCCCTTACAATAAATACCATCATGATGAAAACCTCAATATATTTTTTTAAAAGATCCCAACTTAAGCCAATAACTTACGTATTTCAGACATTCAGTACAGTGGAGGTCTAGCAATATATAATGGTTTCAACGCTCCTTCAATTCTGTTGCAAGGGAATTTGAACATGTAACTCTATATTCATCATCATACAAAAGTAAAAGGGACCTTTCCCTAGATCGTGAGACACTCAAGCAAATGGTCCCTAGCAGTTTCAAAATACCAATGATGCTTAACACTAAAGCAACTGAATGATTTGTGATAAAATTTAATGAAAACTTTAATCTAGACCTCTTACAATAGTGATGCCTACAATAATGGCACCACTAACATTGTTGAGTAGCTATTAGCATGGCTTTCATTCTTTACAGTTATCTTTTATGGGCATTTGAATGAAGGAAGGAAAAACTGTACCCTGATGTGAAGTAGTCTAGACTCTTGTTCTTTCCCAGAGCTTTTTCCAAAAACCCACTTCCTTATTATCAAACCAACAGTAAAGTGCCGTTCCTGCCAATGTGACCCTGTTTACACCGGCAGTAACTGGCTGCTACTTTTCTGACTCTGGCTTATCATGTTTCCATACATCCATATTATTACAGAGATAAAAGTCCTGCATTGCACATGGAAAACAATTCTACATGAACACCAATGGTTCACAGTGTTTTTCTTTATATATAAACTATGCTACACAGGTAGGTGTCTTCTATTTTAGGGATTTTTTTGGCGGGGGGGATGGTGGTGAGATGGAATACAACCTTCCTTCATCTAAGGAGCTAGAACTGAGGCAACTGAAGGAGTTTGGGGTAGCCTACTCCAATTAGTTACATCACTAAATGCTCACCAACTCAGCACCCATAGTAGCTGAAGGAGAAGATCTGATGAGAACTAGAATATTGTTTGTTGAAAAGTGTTCAGTGTAGTTGAAATGCATATATTTAAGAAGAGTGTCATTGTGACTTTATAGACATTTAAAACATTTTAAATTTAAAGACATAAGTTAGAGTTATTTAGTATGGGCTCCATGCTCAGCCTCCCCTAACTCCTGCCAAAAATCCTAGTTCTTGCCCAAACATGAGATTTTTGAAATGAGAACAATATGAATATTGACATTTCTTCTGCTGTTTGGTAAGAATATTAATAGGCAATGGGCTGAGAAGGTTGGAGCTTATCCCCTGGAAGGAGACTTCTCGAAGTGTATGCTACACATACTCACCAGAAGAACTAGAGGAAGAAGGAGTGAGCACGTGGAGGAAGAACCTTCATTGCATGGTCATTTCTTTCATTCTTGAAAGCAGCAGAGAAAACATCCAAGAAAGAGGAACATGCTTTTGATCCATTTTAACAACCCTACGTTAATGTGCAAACTAAGTGGCCTGAAAAGCTAACCACCCTAATCAAAATTTTGGATTTTTTTGCACCGGCAACTTTTATAAATGTGAGTTGATATTAAGTAAAAATGTCATTTCATCATTATATGTGTGTATTTGGAAAAGGAAGATTCACTGGATCTAGAAAGATAGATAATTGGTAGAGATTGCTCATTATTAAATGATTGGATTGGAGAAAAGAATTATTTGGTCTAGTGATTGCTTCACAATTTTGAGAATATATTAATAATTGCCAATGAATTGTATGCTTTAAAATTGTGAGAAACAATGGCTCTCACTTCATAATAAGAGCACTGGAGATTCAGACTTTCAAAACTAGACAGATTTATTTTGATTCTATAGAAGTTGGGGGTTAGCCCAGACAAAAGGCAACAGTGACTAGTGTGCCAATTTGGCATAAAACGGTGGATTTTATATGCCTGATCAAATTTCTCTGCTCCTTTTAGCTCTCATTGGCTGAGTTCTTTAGGGAGATACAAACTTCCTGATATCTAGTACCGCCACCTCCCCAAATTCCCTGTCCTATTGGCTCAGGACACAAAGCCTTATCTACTGATTCTCTCTTCTGCTATGTGGGCTCAGTTGTGTAACAGCTCTTGTAACTTTCAGTCCCAGGACGAACTGAGAGTACCAAGGCAAGGAGGTGCCAGATGCCAGCCAAGGAGAGTAGGGGCCTAGTACGTCCTGCTTGTCTGTGATTCTCTGGTGAGTGATAAGTCCACCTCATGCTGAAAATGGCCTACGATGATTTGTTCTTACAAAATAAGGATTCTGTGGCATCTGCTGCATCTCAAGAAATGTGACAGAGCCTTTTGACTCTCAGGCTATGCCTGGTCAGGAAGAGCCACTAGTCCCAGTGGTTGCCTGAGAAGGAAGTTTGGATGATCCCAAGAAGCCTCAAATTCTAAAAATCAATCAATTGACAAACCAATAAACAAGGGGGTAAACTTGTTGTCTGTGTGAGTTCAACTGAGTGCTGCACTTAGACCTTTGGCATCAGCCTGAAAGCCAAGCTGTTTCCTAGGCTCTAAAGGCAAATAGAATCTTTGAGCCCATGGCATGTGTTCAACCTAGCAGTCGGACCTCTGAGCAGGGTGAATTGACTGAGGATTCCAGGAGTCTAGCAAATGACCTTTGACTAAAAAGCCATGTGGTTCTGAGTCTCAAACAGAGCCAAGTGGACACCTGACTCCAAGAGACACACTTTCTAGAGGATGCTTTGAGCCAGTGAGCCCTTCCTCCTAATCATCCCCAGAACCAATTATCAACCTTAGAACCAAACATTTATTCAGAAAGGCTTAATGAATATTGCCGTGTAAGGATGAGGAAATATTTGTGTACAAACTACTGTGGCAGAACTGAGAAACCTACTACAGTACCTTTAACCTATGGTGGCTTTTATTTTGATGTGTTGGTATTGGACACAGCAGATTTCATGATAACTAAAACCATTCACTTAAGGCTTAGCAGGTGCCTGCAGTTGTTGATTAGTTCAAGCCTCTACCACCACTAGCGAGTAGGTGGGTATGCTTATCTCCATTTTGGAGACGAGGACACTGAAGTTCAGGGTGTGTGTGTGTGCGTGTGAATTTACATAAGTATATACAGCAGGTAAATGGCAGATCGTGAACTCAAAGCTAAGCTGCTAATGGTCATTGCACTATACTCTTCCCACCGCAGAAAACAGTTGGTGCTGGGAGAAGCACTTGCTTCAATAAAAACAACCACCTACAGCTTGACCCTGGTAGGATTATCAAGTATGAGTTACTATTTCTGTTCTAGTCTCCTTGTATTGTCCATACTTTAGCTGCCTCCCACAGTTAATACCCAATACCTAGTCTAAGAGAATTGGGCTAAAGCTCCCCCCAAGGTCACTTAAAAACAGCTATTCTTGCAGCAAGAAATAAAGACCTCTGTAATGTGAGAGTATCAGGTTCAAATCCCAGCCCTGCTGCTTAGTAAGTTCGTTAAGACAGGCAGGGTTGCCTCCCAGCCACAGGGTCAGTAGTGGGAATGGGGTGCCCAGTGTTCAGGACCCAGGCCTGTTTGAAGATAAATGACAAAGTGCAGGCAAAACTGCACTTGGTGCACAGTAATTAATGGCACAGCTACCATTTCTCTCTCTCTCTCTCTCTCTCTCTCTCTCTTTCTCTCTCTCTCTCTCTCTCTCTGTGTGTGTGTGTGTGTGTGTGTGTGTGTGTGTGATATGTAGGTGTAGGTGTGTTTGCTTGTTGGTTGGTTGCTTCGTTGGTTTTTGAGGTAGAGTCTTATTATGTAGTCCAAGCTGGCTTCAATCTTGCACTGTAGCCCAAGCTAGCCTTGAGTTTGAGATTCTGCTGCCTCTGCCTATCCTCCCACCACTGGTGATGGGATTGATGACAGGTATGGACCGCTGGACTTGGCTTGTTATTTTTTTAAAAGTTTTATACAGAAACTAAAATTTGACATGCATTTCTATCAAAATTATTTTTGTATGCCCCAATCCCTTTCTGATACTTAATTTAAAAGACCCAAATTAACAATCATGTAAACTTTAGTCTTTAAATTTTACAAACGAAATCAGTTCAGAATTAGTTTGGGGCACTTAACAATATTATTGTAGTTGAGTATTATCCTTGAAGCTAAATATTTTATAATAATTTATTCAAAGAAGTTATCATCTAGTCTGTTCCTTCAGATTCATATGCCTGACAAGAAAGAAAGCCATCGGAAACTTCAGATAAATAATAAATGGGGCTGTGGCTTCAGAAGGTACTCCACTAATACTGTCTTCAAAGTTTTCAAGAATGAAAGTAAGTGCTTTGGAATAAAACCAACGGCTCCAGGAGGTGAGGCGTTTGCACTGCTGAGGTTCCGCCTCTTACCACCCAGTAAGCCTCTTTGCTGTAAGAGGCTTTCTAGGACCTCCAGAGCACAGGGGAGTTTGGCTGTTGGGGGCTGTCAGCCCTTTGTATACAACCCAAACCTAGCAATCACCATAGGATATTTTGTGTGGCTTGGGTTTGAATTGCATCCAATGAAATTCCTCCTAAAGAATCAAAATCTAAGTATATCTACTGGCTGGCCTTGAACTCTCCTTCACCCACTTCACAAGTCTCTGATTCTGCTTGCTTCTTTTCCCAGCCTCATAGCCCAGAGAACTGAAGTAGCCTGGGATAACTGTGTTCCATCCCCTACCCTAGGACTTAAACTCGACCTTTTCTCTCAGGAACACTGCCACTGACCTCTAAAGCCCCACACCATCCATCTGGCTGGTGCTGTAATGGCCTTGTCTTTTGAGAGCTTTCCTAGATCCTCCTGTCTGCAGGCATGTGGGCTGAATCCTCAAAGTGTTCTCATAACAATCAACACCAGTATCACACCAAGGCTCCGAGCCAAAGGCTTGCTTTCTAAATCTTCCCCCACTGTACTGTTAGTTCACTAAAGATAGGAACTTCCTAGTTTTGAACCCACTGGCACAGGAGACCACTTCCTGAATAAAACACCAGTTGCGCAGACACTGAGAGCAACAATTAATAAATGGGACCTCCTGAAACTGAAAAGCTTCTGTAAGGCAAAGAACACAGTCAACAGCAGCCTACAGAGTAGGAAAAGCTCCTCAACAACCCCACATCTGACAGAGGACTTTCTCCAAAATATGCAATGAACTCAAGAAGCTAAACACCAAAATACCAAATAATTCAATTAAAAAATGGGATATAGATCTAAACAGGGAATATCAACAGAAGACTCTCAAATGGCCAAAAGACAATTAAAGAATTGCTAAACATCCTTAGTCATCAGAGAAATGCAAATCAAAATGACTCTGAGATACCATCTTACACCTGTCAGAATGGCTAAGGTGAAAAACACTGATGACAGCTTATGTTGAAGAGGATGTGAAGTAAGGGAAACACTCCTCCATTACTTGGGGGGCGTCAAACTTGTATGGTCACTTTGGAAATAAGTATTGTGGTTTCTCAAAAAATTGAGAATCGATTTACCTCAAGACTCACATCTTTACCAATTTTAAGCATATACCCAAAGGATGTGCAATCATATCACATGGACCATTGCTTAACTATGCTCATAGCAGCATTATTTGTAATAGCCAGAACCTGGAAACAACCTAGATATCCCTCAACTTAAGAACGGATAAGGAAAATGTGGTACATTTACACAATGGAGTACTACTCAGCTGTAAAAAAAACAAAACAAAACAACAAAACAACAACAACAAAAAAAAACCTGATGACCTCATGAAATTTGCAGACAAATAGCTGGAACTAGAAAAAAAATCATTCTTAATGAGGTTACCCAGACCCAGAAAGACAAACATGAAATGCACTCACTTATAGGTGGTTATTAAGAGTAAAGAATAGGCTAACCAACCTACAGTCCACAGCCCAGAGAGGCCAGATAACAAGGAAGGGCCAAAAAGGGATGCATGGATTTCCCGGGGAAGGGGAAGTAGAAAAGATCTCCTGGATAAACTGGGGGCGGGTGTTTGGGGGGATGAAGGGATGGGAACTAGAGGGATAGGGTTGGACTGACTGGGTGAAGGAGGTGGGTTGGAGGCTGGTTGGAGGGGGAGATTTACAAAAGAGATGTCATGATGGGGGACATTTTGGGGTTAGGGAAAAAACTAATGCCAGGGAAACCCCCAGGAACCTACAAGGATGACCCCAACTAAGACTCCTAGCAATGGTGGAGAGGGTGCTTGACCTGGCCTTCTATGGTAGGCAGATTGGTGACTTCCCTAATTGCCATCAGAGATATTCTATCCAGAACTGATGGAAGCAGAGGCAGAGATCCACAGACAAGCGCTGTGCTGAGCTCTGAGAGTCTTGCAGAAGAAAGAGAGGAGGAATTATACTAGCCAGGGCAGGTCATTATGGGAGGAACCCATAGAGACAGCTGACCTGAGCTCGCTGGAGCTCATGGATGCTGAACCAACAGTCAGGGAGCCTGCATGACTAGGTAGGGCCCACTGCATGTGTGTGACAATCGTGTAGCGTTTAGTCCCAGCAGAAGCAGGAGGATCTCTGAGTTTGAGGCCAGCCTGGTATACAGAGTGAGTTCCAGGACAGCCAGGGATGTTACACAGAGAGACCCTGTCTCAAAACAAAACAAAAACCTCTGGGTAATTATCTGAGAAACAGATGAATTTGAATCTATACTTAATTTCAACAGAAACACACTATTAGCTTTCAAATAAAGAGGCTACACATATGGAAAAGATCCAATGTTCTTGCAGATGGTGTGAGAAACCCCGTAGGAAGCATCTTGCTTTGCTATAAAAAGACTTGGGTAAGGTGAACTTCTAGCTAACATCATGCCTAGTGCAGAATACTCTGCCCAGCAAAGCAGCAGGTACAAGCCTGAGGGCTCCCTGGGTGAGAGATCAAAGGAAAGACTCCACTAAAGGCCCAGGTAGAAAGGGACTTTGGGAAAACATAATGGTGCCTTTAAATTTTCTAGGTGGTATATTATGGAAACCTCTTCCTTCCATCCATCCTATTAGATCTAATTTGACAATTAATGCTTTGTGTAAAACTTTTATAATTTGCAAAACGCTGAGGACAGGGGATGTCAGCAGTTGCTCAGCACACATTCTCTGAAGTACAAGTCTTCCGTTGCCTCCTCTCTATGGTTTCCACACAAGTTCAGCTCCCAAAAGCCTACAATGCAAAAGATATGAGAAACAGAAAGTCTTTAGGTCACAATGCAGATCAGTCTTTCTTGGGAGACAAAATTCAGCAAGTGTGCACCCTCTTACTTGCTTACATCTCCAGGAGATAAAAATCACCCCAGACTATCCAACCAAGCTGAAAGTGCAGACTTACAGGATCTTTGATTCCAATTTCAGCTTTATCTCTGTTGTCTTTATCATTTCATGCAGCCAATTAAGAAATCCATAACTGTTAGATCAAATCCTACAGATGGAAAATGTATGTGAGCAAAAAATGGTAGTGTGCTTGTTGTTTTTGACTTTCTCTCTCTCTGATAAGTTTCTTATGTACAACCTTCATGTGGATATGCAAGTCTGGGAAAGCTGAAGATGTCTAGTGAAATGGATATTCAAAACTCACTACTGAGAGGTGGAAGGAGGATTGGGGTCTTGAAAGCTAAGCATGACACTGTAAGGGGGAAGAGGAAGTGAGCTCTGTGACATTATGACATGAACGCAACGACATGCGGGGACTGGGGTAGAGAGGTCCTATTGAATAGAGGGCTCATGAGAGTGTACCATGAATGGGTGCAGTGTGAGGCTTTCCTCAACCCCTGCCCTAAGGTTTGAGCCCAGGTTAGTATTATTGACTGACGCTTTTTGCTTGAGATGATTACCTCTCACCCCCATCATTGTTGTGAGTGACATGAGCACAGAGAAAGAGAAAGCTTTGGGAAGTGCCATGTAATGATGTTGACTCAGTGGTTCCTATTTCCTTCTCAGATGGCAGAAAATTACCACCACAGTTTCACACTTGTCAACATATCCTTTACACATGACTTAAAGGTGCTCTGATCACTCACACTCAAACTTAGCCATGGGAGCTGTTTTCTGGGCCATATTCTCCTTTCCACATAGTCTGCCCATCACAGCTCTGGGTCAGCCAGTAGAGCTTTGAGGTTGGTACTTCTGTAGGTATAAGAGGCATGCAGACCAGGGACCCTCGCTTCTGAAGGGGAGAATGGAGCTAAATACAGTCAGTAATTTTGCCATACTGCGCTCAACATATTCTCAAGAAATAAGAGAGTAATGCTATTCACATCTATGACCTTGGTATGATGCAAAACATTTCAATGAGTTCACCTCAGGCTCACATCTCCCCATAGCTATGAACAAACAGTGGATTCTTACTTAACCATGTACCATCCAGATCATTGATTGATCCTGTAGCCTTCCAGACATAAAGATTATTTGACAGTATTATATGAAGAAGGATCTTGTTCTGAATGGATCTAAATTACCCTCTTGGATTTAGAAACATCTTGAAGGTCTTGGTACAAGTAAAACATAGGGAGTATGTCTTATCAAGACCTTCCAGATTGATAGTTATTGGCTCTGTCTCTCAAATTCTAAACATCCTGATGTTATCATGTGAGCAAGGACTGGGCGTTTTAGCCAATCTTCTGTGACTGGTTATGCTATCGAAACTACCTATAAGGGATAAACCAGTGTTCCAATAATATTGTTTAGCAAACAAGTGAGGTAGAGATTCGGAGCACATCTAGGCATATCACAAATCTACACTTCAAGCAGAGAATGGATTATAGCAGGGCTAAAAGGCTCACAAATGAAGAAATAGTATTAATTCACAACTCAATATTAGAACCAGGTGGCCATTTGTTCATGAGAAAGCTAAAGCATACATAGTTTTGCAATTTGTTACCACTTTGGGCACGTGGCATTTAGTATAATTTTCATTCATAAGGAAAGGGCATGGCATCGTGCATCCAGAATAAAAATAAAATGTGACTCACTAAAATAGTAGTTTAATGAAAGGTTATTTGTTTGTATTTTAAAAGCACATTGCAACATTACCTAGAATAAATATTGCTATTAACCTTCAACTGTGATTTTCAATAATGAGATGAGGCATAATATCAAAGAAAATTTTCTAGCACAAATGAGAATAATTAGAGATACCAAATAAAAGGTAAGACTATTTCTTTGAAGCTGGCTGAAGAAAGACAAAAATTAGGACTTTACCCAAAATAGTGTAGGAACCCATTTTATTAAAAGTAAAAAAAAATAAGGGAGCAACCATCCAAAGTTGCATGCCAGTGATTTAATTGGAAAGGTATGTGTATGTGAAATTAATTCTAATTAATGGAAAATTCAAATTACATTTATAAACACAAGCACAACACTATCATTCCATAGCATTTTACTTGCCCAGTACCTAGTCTATAAGACATTTTATGAAAGACGAAGGTTCATTAATTTTGTTAATTCTCCATATTATAGATGAAGAAATCAGAGCACAAAGCATTTAGAACAAGCAATGGCAAGTTTCCAAAGAAAGAAAAGAAATGATTTCTCTAGGTTCTTTTTTCATGTTATTCCTCTGAGGGAAAACATTAACAGTAAAAGCACCATGGGTACAAAATACAAAGGGGGCAACCCTGATGAGACGTGGAGTCAAGAGAATAATAGTCTTTCAGCACAGACTTCAAACCCTTCCCTCTGGCTCTCCAAATAGGTATGAACCCCAGGATCTGCTTTATCCAGAGGAAGATTTTGATACAACCGCAGCATTTGCATCCCGATGTCATTTTCAGCTCTCTGTCTGGCTAGGGTTCTGTTCTCCAAGGCAGGGTTTCACGCAGCTCAGACCGACCGTAACTCCTCCTTTTGCCTTCATCTTTAAGTGCTGGACTCCAGGCCTTGGCTGTCCCACCCATCTGTACTTAGTGTCTTTGTGACAGGTGAAGTTCATGCCACTGTTGGCAATGCTAGACACAACATGGCCTGCAAAAGTGGGGACATTTTTATGGAGGCTTGCCCTAGAGTAATAGAGCTGGGCTTACCCCCAGTTTTGCTAACCCTGGGCTGATATCACAAATTAGGAAAACCCAGCCCCAGCAGAGAAGGACCCAGAAGCTCTGAGAAGCTAGCTAGAAAGTCTGAGCAAAGGATGTCTGAGCAACTAGTTAGAAATAGACCGCCACAATGAGCAACACAGCCACCCCCTCCCCCCACCACACACACAGAAAAAGGGGGGAGGGAGCCAAAGGAGAGAGAACACAAAACAATTAAAAACAGTGTCTTTTGCCACTTTCATGCTGAAATATTCCTGTGTTGGGCAAGCAGAGCCGAGGATGGAAGAAGAGAAGCAGAAGACACAGAGAAAAAGGAGGGACCTGAAAGAGGGAGGGAGGCGCTGCTGCTCCCCTCACTGTAGGCCACAGATTTCCTCCAGAAGTATCTGAAGCATCTTGTCAGTTGACTTCCAACAGATAAATTCACTGTAGAATAGCTGTACAGTGAAGGGGGGGTGGCCATTTTCCTGTTCACCACCTTAGCGCATGCAGTAACAGCATCTGGTGTTGCAGAACTAAGCAGGGGCTCACGAAGTATCACTGCCTGGACAGTTAAGGGAAGCATTGGTGTAGCCCCTGAAGAGCCTAGGGAAAGAGCTTTGGCCGGCATCTACCAAGAGTGAGTGTCTGTCACAAGGCCAGCAAGATGTCGCAATGTGTAAAAGGAAGCAAGGCATTTGCTTCATGGTATGATTATGACTTTGGGGAGCTCCTGTTCCAGTGAAGGGAGCAGGAGAAAAGACAAGTGAATTATTAACCGATTATGGCTGGCGCCGTGAATGAAAGCAAGGGTCAACGATGAAGAAGACCTGTTTTCTGGGATGCAATTCAGGAAAACCTTGAGAACCTGATGTTTAAAGTGAGCCCCAAATGACAGACAGAAGCTGCAGATGTGAAGAAAGAGAGAGAGAAAGACAGAGAGAGAGAGAGAGAGAGAGAGAGAGAGAGAGAGAGAGAGAGAGAAAGAGAGAGAGAGAGTGAGAAAGAGAGCAAGAGAGAGAGAGAGAGATCTGGGCCACTAGAGTTCAGAAACAGGAAGTAACAGACTGAGACGGGGTTGCCAAGGGCTGGTGCATCCCAGGTGAAGGATGATAGGAAGCCCATGAAGGAGCAGGAGAGAAGGGCCGACTGGAAGAGAGCAACTGGAAGGAGGGAGGAAATTTCAAGCCCTTTGTTGCCCATCTGCCCTAGGGGGTCTACCATACCAGACTCTAGACACACTCTGAGAAAGGAGTCTATGTTGAAGGGAGAACCTTCTGATTTGGTCAAGCGATACTTGGGAAGTCAGGTTTCTGGGCAAGCAACATTCCTTGGAAGAAAGGCTAGCTAAGTCTCATGGGAAGAGGAATTTTGCTTCCAGTTTCCTTTCAATGTTAGACGACTACCCCCAAATCACTGGTAGAAGAGTTCCCGGTAAAATTACAGGGAAGAAATGAACAGTGGGAAGAAATGAGGTGCAGGCAGAACCCGGGAGGGGAAGCGAGGCAGTGAGGGACGAGCTTCTGTCTCTCTGCACACTGCTCAGTGCCGGCTCTCCATCCTCAGTCCCAGGGAGATGGCACTAAGTGGGGGCAGGGGATCACCAGCACACATGGGACAACTTTTACCGCCTGTGCTCCTCTAGCTTGGTCCCTTCACCTCCACAAAGACACCTCCACAGGCAGTCCAGGTCCACCATGACCTTGAGCAGTAGCTAGCTTAGACAAGTCACACAGTAACCAACCCCTCCAGAGCTCCACGGTTTCCTTCGCGTGGTGAGTACTGATAGCCATGAATTTGATTTATAGAATCTACAAATGTGTTTAAAAAGTGATAGAACAGAAAGCAAAGCTGTTCCTGTGTGTGGAGCAGCCCAGCACTGCACCTGCAAGTCGCGTCAGTCAAGGTGCATAAACGAACGTGTGCCCACACTGTGCATTGACAGGCATTAGGTCAAGCTTGTTTCTTATTGTGAATAGTAATCTTAGAAATTTGAAAGATGCTTACAATTTAGTGCCTTGCTTCCAGTTGTACTTAAAAGAGGGGAAAAAGACCAAAAATTTACATTTAACATTGCTCAGCGTCTTCTACATTCAAATTGTCTATTTTGGGAATCTTTACTTCTGCTCTCTTCCTCCCCTGTTACTTCCTTCTCCCTCCTGTAGTGATGTCTCTCATCCTGTCCTTGCCTGGTCTCAATGTGGGTCAAAATACTGTTACAGTTTCAAGGAGACAAACCAACCAATAGTCAGCCCTGAGCTTACCCAGAGGTGGGAAGACCTCAGGAAAAGCTATCTAAAACAACATTCCACACTACAAAGATAGTCTATCCAGGCTCAGATTTACTTTTTAAAGTTTTTTTTAAATTTTTTTTTAAGTTTTATGTTCAGTGGTGTTTTGCCTGCATGTATGTCCACGTGAGGGTAGCAGATTCCCTGAAGCTGGAGTTACAGGCAGTTGTGAGTTGCTGTACAAGTGTTGGGAGTTGAACCTGGATCCTTTGGAAGAGCAGCCAGTGCTCTACCTCTGAGCCATCTCTCAAGCCCTTGCTCAGCTTTCCCTGTCTACTATGTGTGGCAAAGATGAGATAAGCTTAGTAGTTACAGGATGAGCATGCGGCCTTCCCCTCTTCCAGCTTTTCTACTACTCAGAAAGAATTTCTCCAAGCCAGCCTTTGCTCCCTGGGAACTTGGGAGATGGATGTGTACAGAACACAGAGACAGTGAAATGAAAACAAATCAATACATCAATGGAGTGGAAGGTATTTATATCATACTCAGTCAAGGGCGTTTTATGGCCCATAGCCAAAGGTCTAAGATACCTCAACTGACGAATGCCCTGGGAAATGAGGTCCAACATATTCA
The DNA here is from genome assembly GCA_004026605.1 of Ondatra zibethicus. Lineage (NCBI taxonomy): Eukaryota > Metazoa > Chordata > Mammalia > Rodentia > Cricetidae > Ondatra > Ondatra zibethicus. The sequence continues at coordinate 57,273 of PVIU01002626.1, forward strand.
CAGAGAATTTAGAGGGGGAAGTCCTGTGCCTAATTACAACTCCGTGGGCATCTGCATGCAAGGAAAACTGACCCTACGCACATGTGAGAGCAGCAAGGTCTGTGCTTTAGGCCCTCACTCCCTAGTTCCAAGGTCCTCTAAGCACTCTCTGTCTTCACTTTCCTTTGGCCCCCCACAACATACTGATGGCATATAGATTAACTGTTCATAATACACTAGTATGTATACATATATCCATATTCACAATTAGTCTGTATGCCATATGCATACATACACATACACATATATGCACATATGTATGTACTTAGTATGTATGTATAAAATTTTCCCCAAAGAAGTTTTCAATACAAACAAGGAGGCAGAGGAAAGTTAATTTAGGTGAGATCGGGGTGGAAAGGCTGGAGGCTCATGGTCTGGTTTTTCCTACAGGACATGTCCTCCTTAGCTGAGGACTCTGCTGGCCAGCTAGGACATCTGAAGTAGAAAAAGATGGCTCCTCTTGTCCATCCAACAAGAACTGAAAACTTCAACTGCCAGTTCTGCTCTCTGACTCGTCCTTCACTGCCCTGCTGTACTGGGGCCTCCAGAAAAGCGCAGTCAACAGAATGTGTGAGGGGTGAGGGGGGACTGTTAAGGGATTGACTCACATAGTTTCGGAGGTCAGCAAGTCCCCAGTCAGGTGAACTAACAAGTTGGAGATCCAGAAAGAGAAGTCATCGCAGTGCTCAGAGTTCTTCAGCAGATCTCTGTCTTGAGTTGGGGAAGTGTGACTGATTAGAAGCCTACCCACCGTGCCCAGAGGCATGGGTTTCACTCAAAGGTCACCATTTTAAATGCACTTCTCATTAAAAAACAGTCATCCAGGAACAACCTGAATAGTGTTGGAACAAATATCTGGATGTTATGGCCTGTCCAATTTGACACATAAAATTAGCTATGATAATTGAAAAAAACATCGTACGCAGGCACAATTTACACACATTAACCAAATTTTCCAATTTGGGTGCTCTTTGAAAATTCTCAGACTCAAATTTTGTGTTCTAGCATGCTGTAAATGTAAGATTTTAAAACTGTCTGTGGTGTAATTTCTTTTTTTGATGACCATACAGTTGTACTCAAGTATTTTGGTTTCAGACCCTTAAAAAATCTGGATGCAAGAAGTTTGGTTTGTGTGAACTCTATCACTAGACTCTGTGCTCTGGAGAAATGAAGAACAAGGCACTATTGTCAAAATACTTGGGCATTTCTGTCAACACAATAATGCAAAAAAATGTTAATGTAAATACCGTTTGTATGTGAAATAATTGTCTTCTAAAAGAACTGGTGAGAATGTATGTTTTTGCCAAAGCTTGTTCGGCTCTACCCTTCTGCACGAATGTGTCACACTATCCCACGGGGAAGAGCTGGGGATGTGGCTCAGTGGAGTGCTTGCCTAGACGCATGAAGGCTCTCCCCTGCCAAGAAAAAGAAAGCGCCTGGAGGATGACCACATAGCGCACACAGTGTTCGCAAAGGGAGGATTCTCGCGCACACACAGAAATGCTTCCTTGTAGCTGCAGATCCTCTTTCCCACTCTCTACTCTGTCAGGAACCATCTCTGCAACCTCCGCAAGCCACAGGAGTACTGCAGCTTCCTCACTTAGCCAAGGGAAGGAATTATCACTGCGAGCACACACAATGTCTTTGGCACAGGGCACAGACTGCTTACCTGAGTCTTTACAGCGAGCAGTTCTCATGTGTTGCTTATTGGACAAAGTATGTTGGGGAACTATATTGTTAAAAATTTTGTCATTGAGCCAACTTTATAAACTAATACAACTGACAGCTACAGCGTTGTAAGCCAGTGTCATTCTATGGACCCTGCATGTGTTCCCTCACTGATCAAAACATTGCTACCAGGGTGTGTGACTGTGTTTAGCCAGGCAATAATCAGTTAAAGTTCACATGGATGTAGCTTACCTTGCATACTAGGCCCTGGAGCCTTGAACTAATACTCAGCAGTTCAATCTACTACCCATGCAAACTTACACACATTCTGATTATTTCTTTCCCACAATTGGCATGGTATACAAATATAAACTAATACCCTCTTCCCACATAAACCCTTCTACTGAATTTGCAGACTTAATGTATCCTGGGAAACACTCAGCAAAGCATATTCAGCACGGCCTCATCTCTTTCTGCTTCCATCTATTATAGTCCCTCACTCTAATATGAGGGTGGGAGTGAAGGAAAGAGCCGTGCCTGGAAAATGGGAAGAGGGAGGAGATGAGCCACCAGAAAGGGAGGGACCAAATCTAAGCTTGAAGATGGATGGGTGGAAGTGATATAGGATGCACTAACAGCAGAAGAGGTGTGGCTAGGCACGACCATGTGAGGGAGATCAGTGGTTGGGTTAGGGTTGGCTTCCCGACCCAGGAAAGCCCTGAAATGCAGCCTGTGGCAGTTTCCATGGTATGAATACTTGCACCATGGGCTGTTTTTATTTCTAATGTCTGAACCAGTAAGGAAGAAAGGCACACACTTGGCTTTCAGGAACCAGTGTCAGTGTGTGCTTGCCTATTTAAAGAGCAAGGAAAAAACTGAGGCTTACAGTGACTAAAGAACTTGCCTGAGAATAGAAGCTTTCTAAAGAAAAGCCCTTACAATTGCTTATGAGGATTAAATGAAATAGTCACATAGAAAGGAAACGTCTGGTGTAAAGCAAACAGTCAACAAATGCTGGCTTTATTATCATTGCTGTTATTGCTTTTCCCCACTATACCTAAGATGCCTTTCAACTGTAATGTTGGACCAGAAGATCTTCCACTATGAACAGCTTCATTTGGAAGCACACGTAGTGAGGTTTCAGAATATTTCATCTGCTTCTAAAACCATTATTTGATGTCAATATTCTAGAGTTGGGGAGATTATGTCCTTCTGGCTGTAGGTCTTAACTCATCTAATTATTCCTGCTGAACTTCCTTAAAAAAACAGGCTTTTAGAAAAAAATAATCATTTCAAGAAATGAATGATGTATTTGACTAGCAATTCAACTTCTAGGAATCCATCCCACACGGTATGCTGTTTAATTAGAGAATGCCAGTGCCAGTGAAAAAAACTAAAAATGCCCCAAATCTGCTAGTTGAGAAATGGACATATAACTACTGTGCAGCGATTTAAAAGACAAGGTGTGTCCTGTGTGTGTTGACAGAAAGCATCTTAAAGATACCTCGTGAACAGGTAAATTTCACCTTAAATTTAGTATAAACTCAATCACATGAAATTATAGAACATCTGTACAGAAATGAGAAAGGGGTACAGACACTTGTGTATCAAATAGGAAATGATGTTTATTTGGGAGAAAGAGATGAGATGGTGATGAAGATGAAAGTCTTTTTTGTTACTTTCTATATTTCTGTATTAATTTATCTATACTAAGCCTGTAATGCATTTCTCATATAATTTAAAATAAACCATTTTGAAAGACAAGGATATGACTAGCTATATAGCTAGGTATGCTTACTGTATTTGATTTATGGTTTTCAATAGCACTTCAGAAGGGGTTGCCGAGAAATGGGGGACGGGTTGAGAGCAAATTCTATCGACGTAGTGTCTCTTCTGTCAGGATTTTTTGCAGTTCCCTTTTCAAAAAATAAATATATTTTTCTCTAGCGGCTAAACTGAAAGTATTGAACATGAAGCATCCTATGTTCTCGTCTAATTGGAAAGGTCAGAAGCTTTTTGAATAGACTTTACTAAAATGAACCTTGACTCCCATATAAAAGCCAAGACCCAGGTCTTACTTTGTCAATACTTTTGAGCCATTTAGCTTAGTTGGATAAACCTAAGGTCAGCACAAAGCAGAGTTCACATTTTTAACCTCTTATTTTCCAGATGAGTGTGTGTGTGGTGTGTGTGTGAATGTGTGTAGTGTGTGAGTACGTGTGTGCAAGTGTTGTGGTATATGTGTGTGTGAGTGGAGTGTGTAAGTGTATGCGTGTGGTGTGAGTGTGTGTGGTGTAAGAGTATGTGTTTACAGGAAGAAGAGGTAGATACAGCTAAGATATTTTCCTCATAAATTCTTTTCTAGGTGAAAAACTGATACCTTGGCATAGGACAACTTAGTTACATCAGCCTTCATTTGTCATGACTGGAATTCAAAGGGTAGGAAAATTTCTTATGGAGAAAGGGAATGTTTTGTTGTTTTGTGGGATACCACACTTGGCTTGAGGAAAGGTAGGGTGTAGAGCAAAGGCAGGCTCGGGTTCAAATCTGACCTTTGGCACTGCCTTTTGCTTCCTGGGGATAATTTCTTAGCTTCTCCTACAACAATTCTCCTTGACCATAAAATAGGGATTGTATAAATTGTAGAATTCTGGTAAAGATACATATGCACTTACTTGGCATAGTGGCCGGCACAGTGACTGTGGAATCCACCGTCGTTAGGATTTGGAGAAGAAAAGACTGTGGTAAAGGGGCTTGAAAGAAGGTCTCTGGATTGAGATGCATAAGTGTCAATGAGCAAATAACCTTACGTTAAACACCCATAGCTTAGAATCAGTCAGCTGTCAGAAGACAGAGCCAGCCACTTCCTGAAATTGGGGTTCTTAGTGACATGCACGTCAGGACTTGGGAGAACCAGGGAGGAGTGTGGAAAGTCCCCAAAAAGAAACACTATCCTGTGATGAGACATACCTGTTCTCAAGCGTATTTCACATGAGAGATGGCTTATCCTCATTCCCTCCTAACTCAGCAAACAAGTCCAGTAGACAGTCTAAGAAAGTCAGTCCTTGATGCATCTTCCCAAAGCAAGAACTTGGCTTGTCAATGTCTACTGCACCTCTCCCTAAACAGAAAGATGCTACCAATAATGAATTAGTGGTAAAGCCTGTCCTCGAGGAAAATACTCTCCATTCAAATAGACCGAGAAGAATGAACACGCAGGAGAGGCAGAGCCGACAGGCAGCAGGGAGAAAGATTAGTTTCTGTCATCAGTCATCACTGACATTGGGCATTTCTGAGATTGTTGTGATGGCCAAGAAAAAGCCCTTAGAGGAGGAGATGAATCTTTTGGTAAAATTTGAGACTGCTTAATCTGGAAGACAGACTGGAGTGATGGGAGGGAAGGATGACTCAGGGAGGGTTTAAGAAGTGACTGAGGCAAAGCAAGACGGGAGAGATAAAAATTTGCAATAGTTGAGCGGGGACCAGACTGCGGTCAGTGTGTGTGCTGGTGATGGCGGTGACCGTGATTACGAAGATGGTAAAGATTAGAAAATATTGCTGCTTCTCCAGGTTATAGATTAAGTTTGTAGCCATCCTTTCACTTCCTGCAATGCCCTGAGGGTACTTGGAGGTAGTAAACAAACCATCAACATTCCCAAACTGAAGTCCCTGCAAAAGCTCAGTTTGAGGACCTAGAGTGTCAAATAGCTTTCCTAAATTATTTTACATTCATCAAAACTTTATATGTATTCATAAGTGTGGGACAAATCAAGGATTTGCTATCCAAAAATTAACTATATTGTTTTTCTAGAACTGTGAATTACTCATTGCAAAAAGGACATCTCTGACTGCCCTAGATGAATCTAGCCCATTCAACAATGACTATCCAGTTTTAGTAAACTTTCTCTACTTCCCAGACACTTTTCCCCTTTATTAAACATTATTATGAAATCTTTCAAAATTTCAAATTAAAATAGTTTCTCTAAAGGCAGAGACCAAAGATTAAAATAAAAATATCACGGACAAACCTAAGCAAAGGTACAATGGAGCTGGGAAATATTACATTTAGCTCCACACTAATTCTCAGTAGGAATTTAACACAATTTCTTCCATTCCTCAAAAATTAATTTCTATATATTGTCCTTGAGATATGGATTTGGAATGAAAAGGAGAAAACTGTTGAAAGAGTGAAGATTTTATGTGAATTAATCAACCAAAAGTTCAGACACTGGGGACCGAAGATGAAACTTCAGAACTTAGAAAGCCAAGGACAGTACTTTCCTCCTGCGATGATGTAGTGATGTACGTCCCATTTACAGCATTCAAGTGAGGAGGCAATCCTTACGGAACCTGGTAGGAAGCTGTAAAGGGATTGTTTAAACAGTTTATAGGATAGTCAAGGACAGGTCAACACTAGAGCAACACGCCTTGCTCTCCCTGATAACTGTACTCTAGACACAGAGACAACCTCATCCTTCTCCCTGCTCCTGTTAAACCCTGTGGGAGATGAGAATTTCCAGTCTTAAAGTCAGGGAAAGGGGCTGTGGACCTTGGAGTTCGAGCATTCAGGAAGAATTCCTGGAGGCCTGGTCCTCGCTGGGTCATTCTAGGACCAAAGGGAATGACCGGGACTCACCTCTCACCTTTTGCTCACTGGCCCCAGCCTGCTGAAGGCCATAGTCATTGCTTAGTGAATCTGAGTCCAGGAGGAAAGATGCACATTTAGCTTCCCCTGTCAAGTTCCTCTTTGGGGGCCTTATCATAAGTGTGTGATTGGGCCAAGCTGTGGGTGGGCCTGAGCGCGCAGGGTGGTAAAAACACCTACTTTGTGAAGAGTCACCTGTTCTCCATATCTCTAGCGTTGGAGCCCTCCTGTGAACAAAAGCAACTCTAGGAACTGCCAGCTGTTCAGGTTGGGCCCCATTCATACAGAGTGAAGCAACTATTTATGTCGTACAAAAACCAAGTCCGTAGGCTTGGCATAAAAAGGGCACCAGAGCAATTCATTCAGGCAAAACTTTCAAGCCTTGAGAGACAGGGTGATAGTTTCCCCTCTACAGTCCTAGAAGACTTGCCATAGTGTTTGATCTGTGGTTCACATTCTTTATGCGAGTTCTGTCAAGGATTATTGGACACCTCCTGTGTGGTTAACCAGGTTTTGGGGGAGGGGAGTATGAGATGCAGTCTTTGCCAAAGAATTGGAAAAGCTGAACTTACAGGAGATAGGAAAGAGTACACGCAAAGTACAACATTATACCAGGAAACTGTGTGCCTATACATGAAAGGTAGGCATCAGAAATGGAACCATAGGAAGCAGAGGGTTTCACTGGGTGTAGGGATCTTTTTAACATTTCATTCCTTCGTGCTGTCTACAGGTGAACAATGCCAATACAAATCTGACTAGAAACCTTGGGACTTGAGGAGTAGTAGCGTGGTGAGAGCCTTGACTTACTTTTTTGTTCAGTTGGAACTGAAGAAGTTGGTAAGCCAGCAACACCAACAGGCACAGACCAAAACAACTCAGGAAGGGCCTGCTCTTTCCAGTAAAGAAAAGGTGTTGGCAAGAACTGATATACTAGCCAAATACCAAAGGGAAAAAATGTAGCTTTACCCAAAACCACCAGGAAAGGCTAAGCTGAGCCCTGTCCATCCGTCAGAGCTGTCCCAAGGCACCTGATACTCCCGCCAGATGCTATCAGAAAAGGCAAAGTAAGGAATCATTTCTTTCATCCCCACTGACTGGTAACACACCTGGGATTTAGTCCTTTGTTCTTTCTCAAGATGTAACCTTGTACACACTGGGAAAGAAAGATGGTATCTCTTTATTTCTTACCACTGAGTATGAGTTTAGAATTATCTCAAAATAAAAGATCTTTTATTGGTTGTTTTGGTTTGGTTTTCCAAGAAGAGGTTCCTCTGTGTAGCATTTGGCTATACTGGAACTCATTCTGTAGACTAGGCTGGCCTTGAACTCATAGAGATCTACCTGCCTCTGCCTCCCAAGCACTGAGAATAAGTATGTGCCACCACTGAATCGCCCCCCCCACTTTTCTTTTTAAAGTCATTTTTTTTAAATGTGAAAGAATTGAGTTTTTTGACAACTAAGGTACTGTAGTGGTTAGAATAGGAATGACCATAGGCTTACATATTTAAATGGTTGGTCATTAAGGAGTGGTGCTACTTGACAGGGATTGGGACATGTGGCCTTGTTGGAGTAGGGGACTAGGTGTGGCCTTGTTGGAGGAAGTGTGTCACTGGGGAATGGGTTCTGGGGTTCCAATGCTCAAGCCAGGCCTAGTGTCTTCAGTCCTCCCTGCTGCCCACAAATACAGATATAGAACTCTCAGTTCCTCTAGCACCATGTCTGCCCATGTCTTCTCACAATTATCAGTTGTTTGGTAACTAACCAATAGGAATGTATTCTTCTGCAGTTTTGGAAGTTGGAGGAATGAAACCTGGCTGTCCAGCTGGTTCTTAAGTGGGTGAGTAACATATATGTGTGACATGGAGAAAAAGGCAGGCAGGGGGATTGAGACAATAGGGAGCTAGTTGGTTGTGGCAATTATAATTGGAAGAGAAGATTTCACTGGTGCAGTGACACATGAGCAAGGACCTGAAGGGGATGAAAATGGAGCTGTACGTGTTTCTCTACAGCAGTTGGTACCCGGCACAGAGTAAGAGGATGAGCAAGGACTGAAGCGCATCTCTGGGAACCTCCCGTGCTTACCCCTGGGTAAGCACGACACAAGACTTAGTGTGTGAATGCTCTCCCTACTCCTCCCCAATCCCAGTTTTAGCCTCTCACCCCTAAACCTTAATTCTGCGGGACAATGGTTTTACCCTGTAAAGATTTGTTTCTTGTACTTGTTTAATAAAATGCTGATTGGCCAGCAGCCAGGTAGGAAGTCGAGACGGGGCAATGAGAACAGGAGGATTCTGGGAAGAGGAAAGGCTCAGTCTGCAGTCGTCACCCAGATGCAGAGGAAACAAGATGAGAATGCCTCGCTGATAAAAGGTACCAAGCCATGTGGCTAACACAGACAAGAATAATGGGTTAATGTTAGATGTAAGAATTAATTAATAAGAAGCCTGAGCTACTAGGCTAACCAGTTTATGATTAGTGTAGACCTCTGTGTATTTCTTTGGGACTGAACAACTGCAGGATCAGGCAGGACAGGAAACCTCAGTCAACACCTTAAGAAAAATACTTCTTGTTCTAAAGAAAGGAAGAGCTGACGGGGCTGGGGCTGGAAGAACATTGAATGAAATATGGAGTGTGTAAAGACAGCTACAACTCCCAAGAGCTGGCACTCAGAGAAAGGACCCAAACACAAACAAATACTCTAACACAGCTAAGTCAGGAAGGACGACATGTCTGACTACATACCTCATCCAGCCTAACTGTGTAATAGAATACACACAGTAGGTTTTTTAAAGTACACCATGGTGTTCACACGGTGATGGAATAGCCTAACTCAGTCCCATCTTTCAGAATCTGCCTTGCCCTTGAGTGATGTATACATCTATACAGAACTGAGTCCATCCTATTGCTAAGAGGACAAAGGCCCTAGTTAGTTTACAATTACCTTGAACTGTGAATTCACTTCAAGCTCTATTAATTGCATACTGCTTTTTAAAAATGTGCTTGAGTGTTTGCCTTCATGTGTGTGTGCACCATGTTTGTGCCTGATGGCCACTGAGGTCAGAGGAGGGTCTCAGAGCCCTTGAAATTGCAGTTTCAGGACATTGCAAGCCACTGTGGGGATGCTGGGAATCAAACCGAGGTCCTCCATAAGAGCATCAAGTGCTCCTAACTACTGAGCCATCTCTCCAGTCCCTGAACTCTATGTTTGAAGATACTGTCTGGGGAAGAACATTGTGAGTCTTGACTTTTTACTAGGGTAAATTCCTATAAATAAAATTGCTGATCAAAAAGAACACTTAAAATTCTGACACAGCATCAGCCCCGCACCTCTAAGAAAGGGTATATCAGTTCACACTCCAAAAAGTTAGCAATGGTGAGTGTCGGCACTTACCACCATTGCCAGTATAATATGGGAAAGAGGATGGCTCAGCAATATTTGAAAAATGCAAGCCCTTTTGAGGGCAAATGTCTTTCCCTATGTTGATGGGTCATGCATATTTTCTCTTCAGTTTATTGTCCTTTGAGCTGTTTTCTATTGAAGGAGCATCTTCTCTTGTTAAATTTGCAGAACTCATTTACATATTCAGGATCTTTCCCTTTATCTTTAAGAAGCCACTAATACAATGCACACTGTACAGATTGACACAGACAGGTCGGCCTGCTAACCAGTCATTCTGTATCTTTTAATGTTGCTGATCATACTTCTATTCTTGGTTTAATAGACAATCTACTTCTTTGTGGTGAGCACATGCGGAGAATGTTTTTTCTGATGATTTCTGTTCTAAATACTCTACTACCGGCCCCATTCTCATGCCTTCCTGCACTACTTCTGCTGAACCAACTAGTCTTACACTTTTTCTTTTAAAGTTGTACATAAGGGTCCTGCAGACTGTCTTGGAATGTTTAGACAGCCGCAGTGTTCTGGGCTTTCGTCTCTTGTCAGATATGACCTTGACAATGAGATGGGAAACTGTTGTCTCTCAAAATATCTAACATTCTACTTTTTAGATAGTGAAGTGTGTTTTTTTTAACTTATTCATCAAATACATATCTTCATAACCAAGGAGTACCTTAAGTCTCTCACTGTTTTAGCTGCACTTTAATATGCTGCTAATATTAATTTACCTATCCAATAATACCATAGAACACTTGACATTTCAGTAGCTTACACATTAACTTGGAAAATGTCGTTGATCATTTTTGTGCAGTGAGCCTGATTTCAGAGCTACGGCGCAACTGTGAAGGCAGGTAGCATGCTGTCTAGTGGCATCTGGGGTCTCAGCTGCCTTCACTCCTCTGCAGGCTCGGAAGTCTGTCTATGCACTTCAAACATATCCTATTGGGTGCTAGTCCTAAGGGGCATCTCTCTGGAGGGTTCTCTGCCTGCTCTGTGTATTTCTAGAAAGCCCAAATCGGGGATCCTTACACATGGCCTTCTTTCCTACTCGAATGTGGAAGCAAGTAGAAGCAGTAAGCATGAAAGTGGCAGTGTAAGTAGCTATTGAGGCAATGCCTGGCAGTTCAAGACCACATCCCTCCACACCAGGGCACTTCTTGTAGAGAGGTCTTGGCATGGCATGTTAGGAAGGAGGTTTGGGTGTTATCAGAGTCGTGCCTGAAGGTTCTGGATTTGGGGCATCCAATGAAAAAATCATCTTGGAGAGCTAAGTCCCATGGGCAGAAACCTAACATCTGAAACTTTCCAAGATAGGTGTTAGGAGCAACCAAAGGATGAGTCCAAGGCAGAGAAACTTCAAATTGGGTTAGAGGCTGGGCTGAGAACCTAACTCTCCTGGTCAGGGATCCAGCACATCTGTAGCAAAGATGTAGGGTCACAAGCAGCTCATTGCCAGAGGTCATCTGAGAGGCAGGACAAGCTGGGAACTCAGTTTTACAAAAGAATGGACTAGGGGCTGAGATGGAGGAACCCAGATGTTTTCTAAGAGAATGATGAAGAGTGTGACTTGTATAGCCAGCTGCTGGGTCTCAGACCTCCATCCTGTCACTCACTGCCAACATGAATTGGACTGGTTTGTTCTTCTTTTCTCTGTGACAGTTTCCATGTTTATAAATGGGACTAATAACAAAGCTACATGATGGGTTTTATGAAAGCTAAGTAAGTTTTTATGAGAGTTAAGGACTATAGAAAGTGCTTAAACTACAGAGAGTTTTTTTTTTAAAAAAAATACTAGTTATTAGTGTTAATTTGATTATCATTAGAATTGGCATTAATATCAAAGCAGAGGATACCTTTGGGTTGTCTTAATGCACAAACACCAGCATGGTTGAAGATTTCCTGGCTCCCTCTGACTTACAGATGGTGAAAGAGAACCATAGAGACAAAGGACCAGCAAATCCCTGCAAATGCAACTAGAAGAGCAGCCTTTTCTGCTTAGGCAACTGACAGCCATTGTTCCTGTCCAGACCCTATGGGTTCTTTGAGGCCTATAGAAATGCATGAGATAAAAGATCCTAGAATGTTCTCCACTGTCCTGGGGACAATGCCATAGACTGACTCCCCTTCATCTTCATCTCCAGGATACACTGTAGCTTACAAGTCACAGAGTATACCTCTGGCTTCACACTGACCCTCTTCCTAGGTCCCAAAGAGAACCTGGAGTTTAAGTTTCACAAGCCATACCATTGTGATCTCTCTGTATGACACAGGGATATAACCTGGCTGGTGTAAGGTCATTACAGCCATCCTAATGTTGTCTGTCATCCAGTAGTCTAGTTGTGTGCCAATGCATGTTACCCAGTGAGTATTTACAACAACTGTGGATCATTCCCTATTTGCAAAAGAGGACACTAACTCAGGAGGGTTGAGACAAAATGACCAGAAACTGGCAGAGTTGGGATTCCAGCCGGAGACGTTCAATAGCAGCGCCTGAGCATTTGAGAGAAGAGACAAAGAATGCTTTGGGGTGCCTTCTTAAAGGACATGCTGCATTTTTTGACGGGAGAGAATTATGCGCTCTCCTCCCTGCTTTGGGAGCATTGACACAGACATGAAACATTTGCTCCCCCTGAATCCCCCTGGGCAGCATCTGTTTTGATTTTCCAAGGACATTGACTCACTCTGGAGACCCTGTCTGGGAGAGGCCAAAGTTCCTCATAGCTTCAGGGATCACAAAACCCTTTTCAACAAGATCCCTCAGGCCCAAGCCCCTAAAAAAGTATGTAATAAATTCACCATCAAAACAATCTCCCTTGCTCCCTCTGAGACCATTATGCTACAAACAAAGGTAACATGATATTCCGATAAATATTTCTCCTGTGAAGTCATTAGGGTTTTTTTCTCCCTCATACACTAAACTGTATTCTTCAAATTTAATATAATTTCATAGTTCCCCCAAATCATTCATGGGTGTACATGCGACGTTCAAGTGCTCTGCATCCTGTCATTTGAATGAGAATGATTATTAAAGTTTAGGCTGAGTTTAAAATGCAGAGGCATTTTACTGTTTTTATTATTAAAAACCGCCATAATGAAATATTTTAAAACATTATAGCAATTATCTTTTCATTGCGTGAAACCTGCATTGTCAACTATGCCACATTAAAATGTTAAATCATTATTTTAATATCAAATTACAGAAAGACAGAGAGAGGTTGCTTGGATTCATTTTCTGTGCCGTGCATTTTCTCTGCAACATTCTTGTGCATGTGGTCGGTCACGGCTGAGAGGTGCTGCCTAATACAGGAAACCCTGCAGAATTTGGAGGTCCCAGACTTGAAATAACAAGGAGGTCGAGGGAATGTGTGTTTCTTCATCATTTGTAAAAACTGGGGTAATTAGCTATTTGGGGGGGTTCACAAGCCCACCCCTGCAGGACATCAATAGGAAGTGAGCAACCTCGAATAGCTGGGTTTGTGGAAAGAAAATGATTTACAGAAACCATTGTATCAGCGGCATGCTTTGGGCATCGGTGTTGCGAACCCTGCTATTCCTGGAGGGTAGCTATGCTGGATGCTCCCTCACAGAGGCAACAGTAGAACACCGGGGCAGCTCAAGTTGCCCTGGGACAAGTGTTAATGAGGAAGAAACGTGGAAATGAGAGACTCTACATTCAGCCTCTTGCCTCTAAGTGAAACCCGTACAGTTTCTACAATGTTATCTATGAAAACTAAGCTGCGTGTCTTGATCACAGTGAATATAATCATTACACAGAGGACTGTGACCTATCCCGTTAGGCAATTAAAAAAACAAAAAGTACAGTTTTAATAGATTTCATGAGAAGCTAATTGTATATAACTCCGGTTGCTTATGGGTAACTATCAGATGAGGTGCACACTGGGTCAATAACTCACTTTTAAGCTCTTGAAATCACGTGATCTTATTATCTGTGAAGTTTTTGAAAATGAGCTCATTATCATCAAAACGGAAAACCATCTGAATAACACTAACAGGTTATATGATAAACAAATTGCACTATTCACAGGGAATTTCCGTCAGAAACTAGTGCTTTGGATGTGACTAATTTACACTGGTGTTATATACTTTGATATAGCAAATCAGCCTTAAAAGAGGCACAAATCAAGAATCAGAACATGCAAGAATTTTCTATTAGGATGGACTTTAGAGTGAAGAGGCAGCTCCTTCAAATGGGGATACTTGTGTGCTGTTGACGGCGCGCAAAGACTCCAGCTGCCGTGGAAAGCAGCGGGGGTGACAGAGAGATTATCATCATTCTTATGTTTATTGGAGCACTGCTTGAGAGAGCTAAGGGATGAGGTGGGTGGGGGTGAGCTCCAAACGCCCATCAGCAGATGAACGTATAAAGAAAATATTTACCTGATTTGTGGATACACACGGGACGGAATACTGCTCAGTCTTTGCTTGGTTTCTTCAGTTTCTGTTCTGAGGATCGCCTCAGTTTCTTGCTCTGTAGACAAGTCGCCTAACACTGAGCTCCCCAGCCATTTGTCTTCGCTTTTATTCTATTTTTAACTTATTGTTTTGATACAGTGTCTCACTATGTTGCCCTGTCTGGTCTTGAACTTGGAATCTTGCTGTTTCAGCCTTCAGAGCAGCTGGGATTTTAGACCTTTGCTTCCAGGCCTGGCCTGTGCAGCCTTTTACAAAGGAGGAAATTCAGCTGTGACAATGCGGATAAACTTCGGGGACATTGTGCCGAAATAAGCAGGTCACAGAAAGACATGTACCACATGATTCTGGCCATAGAAAGTACTTAAAGTAATCACATTTATAAATCAAAGGTCGGATGATAGTTACCTGGGCCTTGGGGAGCAGAAATGCTATCAGTCGACAGGTATAAGGTTCAGTTAGAAGAATGTTCCAGAAGAATGCTGTACAACTCTTACCCATAGTCAACAAATAATATGATGCATGGTTAAAATGTATTGAGTGCTGCTCTCGGATTGTATCCCTACTACAATAAAACCAGAAAAAATTAAATTAAAAATATACAAATAAAAATTACTTTAGCTTCTTTACCTTCTTTGTTTGGTCCTGTCTGTTTAGGCATACTTAGATTGACATAATCCGCAAACCCAAGAACAGACTGAGATGTTGACGATATGAGCACGGAAGCTTACTGATGTACACTGTGAGAACCAGTTCCCATGGGTTTATGGGGAAGGCAGGATTGGGTAGGAGGAGTGAGTGAAGGAGGCACAGAGCTGTGTCACCGCAGGCAGTCCCACTGGGTGTCTGAAAGCCAACATTTCCAGAAGGATGCAAGGGAGCCAGGTAGGATGCAATACCCTTTGTGAACCAGCCACCTGATGTGGGTTACCTCTGAGGAAAGAGCAGTAATTCTGGGCAAGACAATCAGCTGGGCTTAGAGCTGTTTCTGGAGCAGGGATTCAGCTGTGGGTTGGAGTGGGGGAGACAAAGCACCTTGGTGCAGAAGGCTGAGTGTGTGTGGCTCACCACAGAGCCCACTTACCCTTAAGCCTCAAACTCAGCCTCCCTCAACACATTAAATTTTCTTCTCGCTTTCCTTTGTTATCAACTTCATGATTTTTCCTTACCCAAGGTAGTAGAATAGCAGTCTTAAGAGTTCTAAAAATTGCCTTGGGCGATTTTTAACAGTCTGTCACATTTAATTTCCAGCATATTTATCCTTTTAAACAATTTTAAATAATTCACTACAAAGTGAAATCTGGCGCAAGTCCTATCTGTCTTTTACTCCGTGAATTACCGAAGAAGCCAAGACAACAGATTTCTAGGCAGTTTTTAGGGCCTGGGCTGAGGACTGGGGATACAACCAAGAAGGAGGAGGCTGCTATTTTATAGTTCCTATTATAAAGAAGAAAACTTGAATCATTGGTCTTGCAAATAAGTACTAAATTGTTCTCTGGAATGCCCTATTCTGTTTATGAAAATGCAAATTGAAGGCTGGAAAAAGAATGCTGCTATTTTGTGGAAAAAATTAACATGAGCTAAATGTTTCAGAGGTTAAGATTAAAGAACGAAACAAAAACCTCCTAGCTAGTGCTTAGAAACACAAGCCACATCTTCTACCAGTGACCGGTCTGTCAGAGACCTAGCCACTCCAGCTCCGTCCTCATGTACGCACAGGGAAGCACAAGAGATATTAATTTATAGCATAATTAAATTAAATTAGCACTTTGCAATCGAACCAATAAGGCTGAGGTGGCACTCACGCTGTGAAGCTCCGCTTACAAATCCTTCTGCTTTGGGATAAGACCTTCCTGGCAGGAGCAGCTTTAGTGAGAAGGTGAGGTTTAGATTGGATGAGGGCCTTTTCATCCAGAAGATTCTATGAACCCAAACTAGAACTGATTTGTTTTCAGATGAATAATAATAATAATAGCTAATGCTGTAGAGATGAAACAGCACACTAAGACACTTGCCACCAGGCCTGACAAACTGAGTTCAATCCTCCTGGAGCCTACATGGTGGAAGTAGAGAACTGACCCCACAAACTATCCTTTGACCTCCACATGTATGCCATAGTTTATGCATGGCCGCTCACACACACACACAATAAATACAATACCCCACAAACTATCCTCTGACTTCCACATGTATCCCATGGTTTATGCATGGCCACACACGCTCACACACACGCACACACACACAATAAATACAATAAAAATTTATGATCTGTGGCTTTTGAATAATTTTACATTACTGAAACATGTATCTATATTACCTATATTGGATGACTTCATCATATAAATAAAAGGCTTTTTGAAACCTAAGCATACTTGGTTTTGGTTGAGTGGTCAGAGGCTCACTTTAATATTAAGAATTTTTAGATGTGTAGAGAAAAATAACTATTGCCAATTGACTGGGTCCGAAACCGGCACTGGCAGATTGAAGTACCACTTACAGGGCACTGTGTGTTCCCTCACACCTAGCACATGCGCAGTTTGTGTAGGAGCCACCTTCATGATATACTATGTGTGGAAAAACATGATCTCAGATTTCTAGCTTCGCTGAAAGGAAAACAAGGCAAGAAAGCACTTGGGGTGCAATTTTCCTCTCTAACCTCCTGAGGCTTCTTCAAGTCCCACTGGATATACAGGGAAGACAAGCTTCCTCCAAGAGTCGCGGCTGAAGTCTCTGGGGCCACAGGGAGCGAAGTTGACACAAAGACGTGTCCATTTAGCTACTACTTTTCCTGTTTACTGTCACAAAATACCCCTAAGGAAGAAAGAGAAGGGGAAAAGGATGAGAAGGAGGAGGCAGGGTTTATTTTGGTTCAGATTGAGGATATGTTCCGTCACTGAGGACGCCACAGCATTGTGTGTGACAGAGATCCTCACAGTGTCTACAGGCGGGAAGAGAAGATTATGCTGCTGCTTAGCTTGCTGTCTCTCTCCTCCTTCCTATTCAGTCTTGCACTCCAGTCCGTGGGATGGTGCTGCCCAAACTCAGGGGGATCTTCCTTCTGAAGTAAAACCTGCCTGGAAACATCCTCACGGATGGGCTCAGGGATGTGTCTCCTGGGGACAAGAAAAATTAGCAGCCCCACTTGCCAAACACACACACACACACACACACACACACATTTAGCACGTATGTGTTTATGTCTATACATGAATGTACACATTCTCATCATGTTAGGTAGAAACCCACTAGACAAACAGAATCAGTAGACATACAGACAGAGAGATAGATGGCATGTAGATCAAAGGACAAAGCTTGGCTATAAAGGTGGGAAAGTAGACTTAGGAAGAATTTTTCCCACAAGTATGGAGGTTGCATCATTTCATCATCAGCTGCCGGTTAAGCAGGAGACCCAGATCTTCTGGTGTGAATCTCGCCCTGGAGAAAACCCATGCTGAGACCACACACACAAGCAGGAAGCAAAGGGCGGGAATCCTTCTTTCTTCTACCTGAGAACCTGTTCAGGTCCTCAACGGATCAGTTGGTGTCCATTCACACTGAGGACAACCTACTCTTCTGAGTACACCTGCTGCTGTCGTGGGAAACACTCTCCGAAACATATGCAAAGATGATACTTAACACAGGAAACCTATGGCATCTAACTGGCTGTCACACTCATTCTGAGAGTATAGTGCTGTGAGTTAGTCTTACCCACCCACCTTTCGCTGTTCCAATTCTATCCAGTGTCTGTTTGCGTGGTCCAGGTAACGATGGGTGGGTGCATAATAGCAGCCTGCAAGAGGCCAGCTGGAATGTGGGTAGTGGTGACCGGCG